>ONZP01000117.1:0-84633 GCA_900312805.1 Fusarium torulosum
GGTTTGGGTGATTCCAGCTGCTTTATATAGTATTTATGTCTTGGTCTTTATCAACTGATCAGTAACAACCGTCATCATTGAGAGGTAACTATACAGGTTTTATGTTGATCATCGTTGTGTAACACCTAATACAAGCTTGAACCCATCATGCCACTCTCGTCTTGAGCAGACTCGGTCGTCATTTAGGAAAGTCTTTCATCGACCATGTGTCTCCTTTCAGCTGTCTAATGATATCTCTCACGAAGACAACGTGCAAACCTGATCATGGGCCCTGGTATTGCAGTTGATCTTCTTCAGCTTTTCTATCTTGGACTCAGCGGAATGTTTCCGTGGCGCACCCCTACATATGCATTTCGGCTTCTGTTACGCTGATTGGACTGTTGAGTTTTCTTCAGCTTGATCTTCCGGACGATCGCGGAGATCAGCCGTTGTAAATAGGTGATCATGTCCGGGCCGTCGCGGCTCCTTGCATCTGTTGCGTAGAAGATATAGTGACCAGTACAATTGACCCTGTCTTTAAGTAGCAGGAATTCTCATTGGAGCCACAAAGCTATTAAACCCAAGTGTTTCGACGGCCGCGATTGGGCAAATTGTTTCATTTTGATACTGTTTTACGAAAGAGACCGAGGTTGGACTAACTTAAGCTTAGTTCAAGGTTGCTCGCTTTAACCAGAGATGGGCGATGTAGGTCGAGTTCCTACCGCGGAGAAGCAAATGATTTGCATTCAATGGCGATCTCTTCGAGACAGAGATAGCCCACCTTCCTATAATGTCATGATGTTTCAGTGACAATGACGTACTGTAGCGTTTTGAAGAAAAAGAAAACGGTGACGTTTCATTTGACTCAGCCACTTCCTATTTTCGTAATTCGTATTCTGTTGCTTTTCAGCTTGTGTCTAAGTAGGCATGCACTTCACCTAGAAGTATCAATCTTAGTCGATCAGGTGGTAGCAAATGCATTCATATACCTCTTATCCAGTTAAGCATACGGATATTTGAGGTAGGCCAGTCTTGGGAACAACTCGATAAAACAGGCCCAAATTCTATAGTATACGCCTGATTCCGCGGTAATAATGTTATGGGGCAGTTGTTCCACGTGTATATCACTGTTGACGACTTGGAAAATTAAAAAGGTATGACCAACTATGGTATCCAATAGCGATCTCCTGCGTAATGTTTTGCCTCTCATCGTATATGCATGCATCTTATTTATTGCCTTTGCACATTCCAGTCTTGATTCGGAAGCTATAAATCACGCTGACGTTTTTTCTCTTCACTTTCACCTCCCTCAGAGCCCTCAAGACCCTCTGCGGCCTCCATAGAGTCACTCCTTCGAGGCTCCTCTCCATCCAGAAGAACATTAGGGGCATAGGGAAGCTTGCCCTCCTCACGTCGGTCCGGAGGAATAATGGTGTTGTACCAGCGAGGCAAGAGCACTCCGAGTCCAATGACGATCAGACAGATGTGAGCAAGGCCAAAGCCGAGAATGTGCAGGGGGTCGTCGCGAAGCTCGTAGAAGGCGGGATAGGCGAAACCGTAGATAATGGCGAGAACAGGCGCGGAAACGAAGCGCAGGAGAATTGGCCAGAAGGCGGGAATGCTCCAGTTCTTTCCAGTTGCGACAATGACGTTGAGATCTCGTCGAAGTTGTTGGCCCTGTTTTGATGAGTTAGTAAGAGTAAGACCATGTGAAAGGATGAGACTTACAGAGTAGAAGGCCATGTACCAGAAGCGTCGCACAAAGACATTGCTGAAGAACTTTGAAAGAGCAGCACTCTTGCCAATGAAGCGACGGACAAAACCCTTGCCTTCACCAAAGGTGAGAGCAGGAGGAATATCGTCAGGGGTCTTGCCAATAACGCAGGACACAATCGAGCAGATGATGAAGATACCAAAGCCAACTCCAGCGCCGGCCTCGGCTTGAACTGCGTGGGCGACTGCAACACCAAGGACCATACCACCAAAGTATCCAAAGTTCCAGATAAAGAAAGATGGCTTTCCAACCTGGCCGGCGACGTCCCTCCAGCGGTAAAAGGTCGTGGAAAAGGCACATTCACCAAAGACGACGAATACCAGAGCAACATCGTTGATCCAGCGGTCAACTCCGGTCAGAAGAGCATAGCCGAATTGTGTGCAGTAGGGAAGTGAGATGAGAAACGAGACAACCACAAGACCTGTGACAACCCATTCGCGGCGTATCTTTGGCTTGGTATCCATGACGAGCGTGACAACAGCATCGACCATGGCGAAAGCAGAACTATATCCTAGAACCACAAGCGTGAAGAACAGAGCGAACGCCCAGAACGAAGAGCCAGGGAGTTGGGTAATAGCTGTGGGTAGCGTGAGGAAACCAATCGTAAAAGCTCCGATTCTCTCACCAGGAACAGGCATCATGTCCAAGTAGCCGACAACACCAAAGGCAGCAAAAGCAGCGAAGCCCTCAAAAAGAACATTACTGCAAACAATCAGACACGAGTCCATAACAGCGTTGGCGTGCTTCTGGTTGTAGGACGCATAAGAACTGAAGTAGCCGAAGCCAACACCTGTTGAGAAGAAGACTTGGCCTGCTGCAGTTTGCCAGATGTCGCCTGATGCCAGCTTCTCACCGTTCCACTCGCCAAAGTACAGCTTTATACCACGGCCGGCGTTGGGGAGAGAAACTGATCGACCAACAAGGACGATGGTTAGGATAACGGGTAAGCCCATGGTGAAGTAGACGACACGGCCAGTTTGGCCAATGCCACGGAAGATAGAAACCCAGACGAGGAACCACACAAAGGCGGTCCAGCCTACAGTTTCTCCAATAAGTGCAGTTCCGGGATATTGAACGTAGTCTGTAACACCGCTTGACGTCTTGTTACCGGGAATAGCATCGACGTTCTGCACCACATCCTGGTAGTAATACTCCTCGGCACGTCCCTCCCAAGGCAAAGGGCTCTGGAACGAGTTTCGAAAGTAGATCATGATCCAGGACAAGTTGACGACGAAGTAAGGGCTAACCATGAAGCCAATGTACAACAGACTGAAGCCCAAACCCTTGAGACGATGGTTGATGTTATTGAAGGCGACGACCGAGCCACCGCGGTAGGCTTGCCCAATGGCAACTTCGAGAATAAGAGCCGGGATCGCGATAAGGAAGACACACATGAGGTACGGGATGAACCACTGGAGGCCGTTGTTGTTGTATACCTGAGAAGGATATCGAATAAGGTTTCCCATACCGGCACAGCCACCCATGGCCGCGAGCAGGAATGAAGCTCTTGAGCCCCATTGATCACGACCATCTGCAGATTGCGAAGGCGGAGGCGATAGCATATTGCCCACCTTTTTGAGAAATGGAGGGATCGCCATGTTGGAGTCGATGCGTCCGAGGACGACGAGAAGCGGAACAGGTGTTGTTGAGTTGTATTAGCAATGAGTTCCTGTATCGACGAGGTGTAATGGGCTGTACGAAGGCGAGTATCTCACATGAGAAGATGTCAAAATATTTCACAACCAGACCCTTCCTTCAAAACTTGAGAAAACCCAAAGAATTAAAACAATCTATTTGTCAAAATCCCTGGGATCCACGCGCGGACAGAGACGTCTTTTTATTACAGGTAACAACACTCAGAACAAGCCAAGACTCTACTTTTCTTTCTTCCCTGTCTCTCTTTTCCTGCAAGGAGCATCATCCCACAGGACGGGGAGATGTTGCTCGTTGCAGCAAAGCAAACAAAGATCGACTTGGCAGACTCCATCGCAAATGCTTGGCTTCGTATGACAAGAAAAACCGCACGCGAACCAGCCCAGCTCGATTCAACCCTCGGGACTCCGCTGCCAAGATGCCCAGAGACTTGGCGTGTTGGGGCCCCCGTCTGTGAGGAGGGGAGGATTTGATTCTGCTGACCATTGAGTCTGTGAAGGAGCCAACGATGGTCTAAGATTTGTCTATATATGATGTTAAAGAATATTGTTGTCTTGTTGATGGGAGTTGTATGTGGTTGAAGGTGATTGCTAAAGAACCACATTTTAAGTAAGGGTCAAATTAAGCATAAAGCAAATAAACACCAACTCCGCCAACTTTACCATCAACGCTTATTCCCGCTTTTTCCCATCCCAGAAAAACATCGGCGGTTTTATTATTATTAATAAACAGGTTGCGCCATGACTGGAGCCCCGGTGCCTCACCTTCTTGGCAGCCTGGACATCAGTGGGTAGAACGGCACACTTTTGATCCTCTTGGCCAACGGGGGGGGAAAAGCTTCAGCTGGAAGGGATTCATGCCAAGATGATCGATGCAGAGTATATCACATGTGGCTTTTTGCGGGCATGTCCGTAGGAGCGCAGTACGTCACTCGGAGGAGATATGAGGTCAGGGTTGAGAAGAGAAGTCTTGTCGTGATAACGGCTTATGTTTAAGGATGAGGTTTGGAAACGTCATTGGGCTTTGGAACTTGAAATAATGATTCCGTTGGGATTAAAAGTACAAAAGGATGAGGATGAATCCATCTCGGGGGTTTCTGGGATCATGGTGGATGACTTCCACTTTGACTACCACGTACTGTATTTCTCTTCTCTTTGGTGAACTACTTGAACCTTGGTGTCAATGCTCATACCAGCTGCTACAGGGACGCCAAATACTTCGGTTTTATATCCAATCTTGCAAGCAGCTTACTTCCATTGATTCATTGTATGTAATCGCTGTGCGAGATCCCAACGCCAAGCCGACCGCCCGGTCCTCCTAGACCATGACGTTCAACATAACTTAGACCAGGCACCGATATTCTTTCGACGTGGAGTGGCTCAGATAAAGAAGTCAGGATCCTGCTTAAATACTACAGCATTGCCAAGGATTACCGCGTGCATGGTGCACCGGGGGCAGTCTGGATTTGCCTCCGGACTGTCGGCGCCGATGTAACTTTACTCTGCAGCAGCTTCGAGGTTCCGAGGAGACGGTATACACATGTGACGTTACTCGATATGATAAAACTGAAGGGAAATCTATCGTGGGGACATTGAACGGGGAGTTATAAGTGTGACCGTGATACAAAGACTTGAGCATGGCGTCTTGGCTGGAGAATATCGATGGCGTGATGTGATCAACTCCCCGAACCATCAAGCTTTGTGTTCCATCTGATGGATCACCTCGGCCTTGGCTCAGCTCCATAAGTGACAAGTGGATAGCGAGCAAGTGATGCTGATGCCATCGCCACATGTCGGTCGCAGCTGTGGCTATTCTCATTAAGGAGCAGATCACGCAATATGCTTTACAAATAGTAACTAGACAAACGTATGATCTTACAAAAGATTCAGGGGCGACTACTGCATGTGGAGAACGACGTCGATCCAGTATGAAAGTTGATGCTGTTCAGCCTTAGCCGAACATGATCGCCTCAAGTCTTGGAGTGTTTAATTGATTTCATGTTACTGAGCACTGCAAGTTATGCTCATTGATGCCTTTGTTCTTTATTCATTGGAGGATCAAACGTCAATACGTTGCTCTCAAGAACACTCAATATAATGGACGCCGTCAAGTCGTGTGGGCTGCCGGTTATCCTGTGGGATTGTATTTGTTTCGTAGCGACAAGGACATGTATACCCACATGAGTGCTAAGTCAACACTCACACATTGACCAAGATAATAGCATTTTCGTATGTATATTCATGCATTGGCAGCGTTACTCGCTCGTGTGAACTCTAATGATAATCTCGATTTATGCTTTAACCCCTTCGACAGTGGTATCTCCTCCTCTGCGCCATCCCCATATCAACACTACTCACCATGAATACTCACAATACCCAGCTCCTTCTTTTTGCTCTACGGATCCTCTAAATCTCCCGATTTCGGCTTGACTCACCAGTAACACTCTCTTCATACTCAGTCAACCGCAACGCCTCCTGCACATCGTTGACGAAGTGCCTCTCGCCCGCCATCTCGACAATTCCACTGTTCAGCATCAACCGCCATACAGGGTGGTCTTTGCGAACCGGGCATCGCGAGAAGTATACGCGCACTCCGCGCTCGGTGTAGCTGCGGACAATCTCGGTCAAGACTTGTGTGCCGGAACCGTCCATGGACGTTACGCCGTGGATGTCGAAGATGACGTTTCGGTTCATGTCGGTGCTGCGTAGACGAGGCAGAGCTGGATGCGCTTTTGACGTGCCGTAGAGTTCCAGCCGGCGGAGTCGAGCCTTGAGTTCTCCCGTGTTGGCAAAAGTCAAAGGCTCGGGAATCTTGACAATAAGACAGCCCTCCACAAACTCCAAGCTTGCCTTATCGCCCTCGGCATTCTCGAATCGGTTTGTTCCAGGAATTCGGCCCAGGATCTGAATTCGTGGTCGCGTGCTATGCTTGATGACCATGAGCATTGATAGTCCTACGCCAAAGGCCATGCCAAGAGTGAGCGAGTAAAACATGGTCGCAAGGAAGATGATGGCCATAAGAGCCAGTTCAGTCCAGCCGCGGATCTTTAGGAAGAAACTAATGTCGTGGGGCGCCTCTTCTATCAGCGAGTAGGCCACAACAGAAATCATCGCTGACAATACAGGTTTCTTGGAAGTGTTAGCTCATGTACCAGAGACTGTGTGTCTGTGCAACTTACTGGCAGGTAGTAAAAGTACGGAAGAAGGAAGAAGATGGACAGCAAAGAGATGATGCTCAGAAACATGGAACTAGCAGGACTCTTGCCACCGGTGCTCTTATTCACCTTGCTTCGACCGTATCCGCCAAAGGCTGGCAAGCTCATGAAGCAACCGCCAACCATATTGGCAATACCAAGTGCGATCATCTCTCGGTTAGCACTCAACTGGATGCCCTGGATGGTCTCACTAGATCCCAAACTCTTTGCAGCTACCGAAGACTCGAAGAATCCAAGAAGTGCAATGAGGAAGGACGTCGACATGGCACTTCGAATATGAGGCATGTGCTCCAGCTTGAAAGGCCACTGGAAAGCCAGCAGCTGGCCGTTAGCAGCCTTAACTGTCCCGAGAACTTCAACACCTTGGCTCTCCCAGTCGAGTTGCCAGCAGAGAATCGCAGACACGACAACAACCATAAATCGATCTGGCACATAAGCAACGCCGGGGTATCGAGGTTGGAGGCGATTCTTCATTTCACTAAACAATCCGTTAACACTGAATCGGTAGCAAAGCCACGGAGGCGCCACTTACCGGCAAATCATGATGACAAGAAAGCTAATTCCGGCAACGGCGAATGTCAACCCGTGCACCTTGTCAAAGTTGCCAATCATAAACCTGATCTTTTCAACAGGGCTTCCATGGCTCACGCCCGCCTTGTCAGCCAGAGCAGCGAGTCCTAACTCAGGAATCAACTGGTCAACGGCAATGACGACACCAATCGCACTGATGAACCCGCGCAGGAATGGTCTGCTGAGCACGCTGTCCATGAAACCCAGTCTCGCAAGACCGGCAATGACAACCATTGCACCCGCCATACCAGCGACAATTCCGCAGATCTGAGCGTGCAGCATATCATTGTCCTCATCTTCTCCTGACCCAACATTTTGCTTGACAACAGAACCGACAAGTAGAGAACCTGCAGCCTCAGGGCCGACTACCATTTGTGGACAAGATCCTAGTAGGGCATAGATGAACGGGTTGAAGACAAAAGCGTAGAGACCGTGAATCGGAGGGACGTGGGCGAGGTTCGCAGCGAGAGACAGGGCCATCGGCAGATAGAACGAGGCCATGGTCACGGCTGCGACGAGATCGCCACGGAGATACGAAACCTTGTACTGGCGCATCCAGTTCAAGCATGGGACGTAGTACGCAAGATACCTGGTTGATAAGTTAGCAAGTTGCTTTACACTCGAGCTTTAGCTCACTTACATGAATGTTGTATCCTCGAAACCAGCTTCTTGAGCCAGCACACTGCTGTGGCCCATTGTCTTTGTTCGCATCCTCTTCTTCAACCACCGCTTCCAGTCCTCGTGGCCCACGATAGTGGTAATTGCATTATCCAAAGCAGGAATGTGCGTGCCTGACCCTGCAGTCTCGCTACCATCCTCGTCGGTACTCCTCATAGTCAACGTAGGACTCATGGGTCGTGGACTAAAAGTGCCATGGCTGCAAACCCCAGGATGCGCAGGGTGTACACTTCCTCGACGAGTACTCGGTTTATGGTTGTTTCCGTCGATCAGAGGCGTAGACTCGTTGGCGAAGATTTCGTTAATTGTTGCACCGGGATGTCCTGGCGAATCTGGCGGGGATGCGACGGGTGCACTTGTCGGGGAGCCAGGACTTCCTGGGGACGACTGTTCATTCTCGCCTCGACTTTGGGCGCTGAGAGCTTGACGAAGAGCGCTTGGTTGAGCAGGACGATGGTCGTTCCCTGAGCTGGTACGGTTATGTTCGGGTCGTTTCGACATAATTGCGGTTTTCGATCGAGTCGATGTCGCTCAAAGAAACTCGGTACGAGCTCGTTGTTTTCGAGGAACTATTGTTCGTAAAGATTTCCAAAGATCTATATATAAGCTTAACAGGAGATAGGTCCTGTTTCTGGCGGTGCAGAGCCTGATCGACTATCGTCGGCGGATGAGTGCCGACTTTGTTTCGGACGAAAAGGACGCGACTGGTGACGAGCGATGCATGAAGTTGATGCTTGGACCTTGTAAGCAGTCAACAATCACACAAAGTCAATTCACGGCGAAAGTAAATAAAGGAAGAGGAAATAGGTTTAAGGACTGAAAAAAAATGAAAAAATAAAAATAATTCATGTCCTTCTAAAGCTAAACCCGAGACCCTCATTCCAAGGGTTCTGTTCCCGTCCATCGGTCAGGTCCCTTGACCTTTGTGTGCAATCATCAGGCAGTTTCTCATCCTTGTGCCATCCAATCTCAGATCCAGTCGCAGCTTTACAGCCAATCATCAGCAGCCGTTGCTAAAAGCCACCCACCCACCGCTCAACTTTTTGCTGCAGATGGCGCCTGTTCAGTGACATCAGTGCGCTAACCCCCAGGTGACTTTTCTGGTGGGGTGACCGCCTTTCGGGGAATGCGGGCGAATGATCAACCTCGTGTTGTTCAGCGATCCCTGCTGTTTTGAAAAACCGCTGGTGCCGTAGACCCGACTTTGGCCGTGAATAGATAATTCTCACCAAAGTTCATGATAATATGTGTTCAATTCTCTTGGCTGACACATTGGTCAGACAAACATCACACGTGGTAGTTTATGCATTTTGCAAAATAACAACTTTTATGTTTTCAAATTCGGTGATATCGCTCAACAAAATACATATCCAACTGACTCTGACTCGTATGCACTTATATCGTGGTCTGGTGGTGTTACATAATTAGGATAACCCAGGTATGTGCCGGCTGTCTTATACCTGCTCGTTCACAAACAGGCCTGCCATACCCTGGCCTGTACCGATACACATGCTTGTCAAAAGCATCTTCTTCTTCTGCCGCCTGCACTCAGACAGACCTGTAACAATCTGTCTCGCACCAGTAGCACCCAGTGGGTGACCCAGCGCGATGGCACCTCCGCGGGGGTTAAGCTTTTCTGATGTCAGGCCAAGCTTGTCCTGGCAGTAGACAGCCATGGAGGCAAACGCCTCGTTGATCTCGACAATGTCGATATCATCCATGGAGATGTTGTGCTGGGCGAGAAGCTTGGGGATAGCGATGCTAGGGCCAATGCCCATGATGCGAGGCGCAAGGCCAGCAACGGTAGAACCAACATACTTGGCCATGATAGGCTGGCCGAGCTTGATGGCGGTAGATCTCTTCATCAGCAACACAGCGGCAGCTAAATGTTTGTCAGTAAGATGTTTCCAGAAACAGCCGCAGTCGTAATAAACTTACCTCCATCAGTGATTTGACTGGCGTTACCACCAGTTGTAGCGCCACCCCATTGAGGGAAAGCAGATCGAATCTTGGCAAGGCTCTCAGGGGTAGTACCCGGTCGGATACCCTCGTCCTGAGTAAGAGTAACCTCCTTCTCCTGACCATCGGGACCCTTGATCTTGGTGGTGATAGGAACGATCTCATCAGCAAACCAGCCAGCCTTTTGCGCCGCCTCAGCCTTCTGGAAGCTCCCAGCAGCAAATTTGTCCATCACGCCACGCGTAACGCCAAAGTCTTTGCTAACGTTCTCACTTGTCCAGCCCATAGGCTGCATGCAGTCCACGGCCTCCTGGCTTTTTGATGTAACGGCCTCGTCGAAAGGCTGGTCAAGCGCGTCTCCACCAATAGTCATCTGCTCGGCGCCCATGGCGATACCGACCTCGATGGAACCATTGGAGATGGAGTGGGCGATATCGGCGGTGGCCTTGAGACCGGAAGAGCAGAATCGGTTTATGGAAGAGGCACCAGCGGTGTTGGGGAAACCAGCGGCGAGGGCAGAGGCGCGAACCTTGTAGGCGGCCTTAGCATCGGAAACCTAGATGACTGTCAGCGCGCGCTTCTTTTATCATTGAATGGGACGCGACGCACGTTTCCAAGGCAGATATCCTCGACAAGGGCGGGATCTAGCTTTGATCGTTCGCGGACTTCCTTGAGAAGAGCATAGACCATATATTCGAGAGTCGTGTCCTTGAAACCACCCTTCTTGGCCTTTGTGAGAGGTGTTCGGGCAGCATAAGTAATGACAATATCGTCGGGGTTCTTTGCTTGACTGTTGTTCCAAAGTCAGTTTGTTTACATGGAGCTGGTCATCGACTGTGGCACTCACATGCTGCTAAGAGCCGACCCAGGGGCCAGGTGCTTAATGATGGAACCAATGCGTTCGGCGGCCATTGTGTATGTGATAGGGATGTAAATTAAAAGAGTCTTGTTTGTCAAGTCGGATAATGAAGATGGGGCGACAGCGCAATTGTCTTTAAAATAGGAGAAAAAGATGCCGAGGCCAAGTTCATCATGGGAGGGGTCTGGGGTTAGACATGGACGGGAGCTGCAGCGGCTCTTGCAACGGGCGCATCGAAATGTGTGGGGTTGGGCCGAGGTAGGCTCAAGATTGTCCGACTTCCCGAGGTTCCGGGGTTGGGATTATCAAAAGGTGCGGAGATAAAACAAAGATAATTTGGATTACATAACCCGCCAAGTCTCCATCATGGAAGAAATGGAATTCTAGACTCAGACACTTCCAGACTTGGTAGGGCCATCTTAAACTACCGATATGATATCTACGAGCAAATATTAACCAAGTAGCAGTCATGCGAATAATTGCCTCTTCACTCTCGTTTTATCACAATATAACATGTTTTATGTCAACTCTCACATTGAACACCGTCATCTGTATTCCGTGGTCTGTAGATAATGCTTCTCGTCATGACGGAACGTCCCACTTCATGGCCCAGGCACTGGAATGTAAATAAAACCTAAACACAGCAAACTGTCAGTGGTCTTGCGTGTTGTCTCACAAGGCCGCCGTATATAACCTCTGGCTCACGCAGCTTCCCCTACGGTGACCTTCAGATGCAAGGTCATAAAAGACACTCAACCGTATTCCGACAGAGCAAGTGCTCTTAGCTGAACAATTAACCACGCCGACATACACTCGTCATCTCTACACTCGCTACTTCGCAAATCTTGGAACTCGGCACCCAAGAGCCCGGTCATCCTCACTCGTACCGCTCCATTCGTAGCGTGGCCAGAAGCACGATCCACGGGGACCTGCCGTAGTGCCGCACTTGTCCCATGAATCCCATCAACGATCCAATGGATGTCGTTGCACTTTTCATGGTGTCTCGGGTCTCCCTAGCGCCTGTCTATCTAGACCCTTGGCTCGACAAACCGTCTTCCTCATCCGGCCAGAGAAACTTACCAACAGCCCGGATGGCTTCATACCATGTCCATTTTCGGCGATTTGTCAAAAGCCATGGCCTCTAAGCTCAATAATATGTTAGGACTGAGAAGGACATTGGTAGAAGGCCGAAGTTTGGCGGACCCGGTTATTAACATGTTCAAAGAGTGGCTTACCATCTCTGTTACTGCAGTCTCGTTTATGCCCAGAGCCCCCCGTTCTATCCATCATTAATGAGTGACTTACTCTCCCACGTTCTTTAGATTCTTCTGTTGAAAACCTTTTGCTTTTATTGTCTCTCCTTTACGTGCCGACTCATCAGGGCAGCTTGTGTTTCGAACTCGATCATACCAACACACTCCTTGAGTTCGACAATCATTTTCCTCGTCTTAGCATAACAGTAGCATCCTATAGGCACATCTAACGTCTTCCGATCATATGGCTCTCTCAAAATATCTCCTGGCTTCTCTACTAGCCAGTCTGGCATCCGCCACCCGCGATTACAAGCGAGGACTCTGCTTCGTCCCCAACGAAAAAGAACCCCAAGACGACAATATTTGGGTCCAGCATGGCAGCAATATCACATGGTACTACAACTACGGCGACAAGCCTTCTTCTGTATACAGAGATGTTCCCCAAGAACAGTTCGAGTTTGTGCCCATGATGTGGGGTGTGGGAGAGGACTCAAGCGACACAACATTTCTTCAGAATGTCAAAAGCCTCATCGAAGACGGAGTCAACATCACACATGTACTAGGTTTCAACGAACCGGATGCGGGGAACGATGTTGGCGGTAGTAACATTGCACCAAAGGTCGCTGCTGAAGCATGGGTCGCCAACTTTGAACCCCTAGGCGAGATGGGTGTGAAGCTGGGACTTCCTGCTTGTACTGGAGGATGGGGTGGTATGCCCTGGCTAAGGCAGTTCTTGGGTAACTGCACTGAGATAAAGAGTCAAGGTGGTCCCAAGAAGAACTGCACATGGGACTATCTTCCTGTGCATTGGTACGACAACTTTGAAGGTCTGGCATCTCACGTTGGTGAGCGTCTTGCCGAGTATGTACTACCCTCTTCGCACTTCATCACCCATGCTGACTTTTAGACAATAGATGGCCCAATGCCTCGATCTGGGTTACAGAATACGCCTACGCACATCAAGAACTCAAACCCACCGAAGCATTCTTCGACCAGACACTCAAATGGTTTGACGAGTCAAAATTCATCGGCCGATATACGTACTTTGGCGCATTTCGCTCTGATGTATCCAACGTTGGCTCCAACGCCGCTTTCCTCTCCAATAAAGGGCGTCTTACAACCATTGGCGCACAATACCTGGGGCTCACTACGACGGGTGAGAGCAACGCTACGCTTATTAGTCTCCCCAGTGTAGGACTACTGGCGCTGGTGTTAGCCGCTGTGGTTAAAATGATTTTCTAAGGTGCAGTCCGAGACGGATCAGTGACGAAGTTCGTCGTAGGACAGTTTCAAAAGACCCATGGGCGAATGCGCTATACTGGGACGGGCAAGAAAGTCCCATATTGGAATGAACCTTGTCCAAAATTGATGTGCAAGTGCATGATCAGCCATGATAGAGTGATCGATTTAACGGAGATCAATGGCCATATCCCAACTGTTATGTTAATACAAAGATCGAAGGTCTAGGGCTAAGGACTGTTCATTCACATAGGAGCTCGATTTATTGTATCACAACTCATCATATTCGGGAGTCAAGTTTAATAGAAGAAATAATGCATTTCGCGCCAGTGATCATAACTAGGCAGCGGGATATCTATACCCTCCATGAGGGCAAAACAATGTAACTAAAAAACAGAAGTGATATCAACATAACATGCATGTAGTGCAATATTAAGATTCGTCATAAGTTTCCCCTCTCATCAACAGATTTTCCAGTTCATAAATCCTCCTCTATCATTATTCTTTCGATATATCCTTCTTCAAATGTTTTTATCTTCATAAAGATACCGTTCGTGAGATTAAGCCTCAGTGGCTGCGAGGCCCTGAGGCACAACATGTCGGTCGGCAGGTGCACGAGATGTAGATCGCTTTCCGAGAGACTCGCCAGTGTCCTTGCGCGAGAAGGAAGCCCAGGTCTTGAAGCTGGACAGAGACATGGTTCGAGCAAGTCGACCTCCGTCTTCACCTCCCTGGCCCCAAACACCACGACGGACAGGAGCGTCCTCGAGAAGATGGAAGTGTCGCTTGGTCATCTTCCAGAGCTCAATGCCAGCAACAAAGACGATGGTGAAGCCGACAGACAGAGCCCACTCCCATGTGATACCAGTGTGCTTGAAGAACTTATGGTTGAGAACAGGGATGTAGACGACAGGGAAGACGGAGAGACCGCCAATAATGACAGACCAGAAGAGGAAGCGGTTGGAGTAGATATCCTTGAAAACGGGGAACTTGCTGTCGTCGTCGGGGTTGAGGCGGAAAATGGAGCGGCGCAGACTCTTGAACTCCCAGGCGGAGATCAGAATCAACCAAGTTAGTTCAGCGAAAGTAGCAGCGCGAGCCTTGAACACGGGAACACAAGCCTCAGAGTATCTCTGGTTGCACTCCTCGCCCAAATTACCGCCGTTGGCGCCGTAGATGATGATGCAGAATGTGCACATAGTGCAAGCACCCATGATAATACCGTAGACAATCATGTCAACAATGATCTGGTTGGTGAAGACACCACGCTTCTTGTCTTGTGGGGGCTTGCGCATGATGTCTTGGGCGCCCTGCTCGCGACCGAGCCCGAAGGCAGGGAACGAAGAGGTAGCCATGTTGATCCAGATAATTTGAAGAGGCGAGACAGGGAACACAGAGAAGCCGGAATCGTCAACGAAAGCAAGACCGCAAACCAGGAGAATAACTTCACCAACGTTGGAGGTTAGAAGATGGAGGACAAATTTTTGGATGTTGTCAAACATGCGACGACCTTCTCGGATAGCAGCGACGATAGAGTTGAACTTGTCGTCAGTGAGCACGATCTTGGAGGCAGACTTGGCCACATCAGAACCAGAACCCATAGCAATACCAACATCAGCGCGAGACAAAGAGGGAGCATCATTGACACCATCACCAGTCATGGCCATGAAGGCACCACGGCGACGAAGAGCGTCAATCATACGGGTCTTGGTGTCAGGAGCGCAACGGGCGATAACCAGAGGGAGTTCCTCAAGGGCGTCGATCTCTTCATCAGTCATTCGGTCAAAGTCGGTAGCCTTCTGAACAATCGATTTCGCGACGTGATCAGGCAGAATACCGAGGTTCTTGGGAATGATACCGACCTCCTTAGCGATGGCCTTGGCGGTTTCGGGGTGATCACCAGTAAGCATGTGGACGCGGATACCAGCATTGGAACACTCAGCAATAGATGGCTTAGTTTCGCGACGAGGGGGGTCGTAGATACCGGCAAGACCAAGCAGAATGAGACCCTGCTCGACCTCAGTACGGAGCTTCTCATCCTCGGCGGGAGAAGAGGCCTGCTTGGCAGTGAAGCGGCCATCCCAAGGGCGGTAAGCAATAGCAAGAACACGTTGGCCTTGAGAAGCGAGGTTGTTCATCTGCTCAAGGACGCTCTCTTTCAGCTCGTCAGTCATGGTCTGCTGATCAGCTCCAGTGCCAATGTAGTCGCAAAGATCCAAGATACGCTCAACGGCACCCTTGGTAAAGACCATAGACTTATCAGTCTCGATGATAGAGCCCTTAGCACCCTCGGGGGCATCGTAGATAACAGACATACGCTTGATGGAGCTGTCAAAGGGGAACTCGGCAATCTGCTTCCAGCCTTCACCCTCGAGAGTCTTCTTGCCAGAGTTGAAGCGGTGGGTAAAGACTTGGAGAGCGATTTCGGTAGGCTCACCGGTAACCTGCCATTTCTCTTCCTCATCATCGTAACGGACGGTAGCCAGGTTGCAAAGGGCAGAAGAAAGCAAGAAAGCCGAAAGCTCATCAGTCATCTCACACTCGACCTCGGGCTCGGGCTTTCTGGATTGAGTGTTGTTCTGATTCTGGTTAAGCTTCTCATCTGGGACATCGAACTTGAGAACAGCGGCACTTCGCTCACGATCGTAATCACGAGGAGCTTCCTTCTCTTCAGGTTCGGCATCATTCTGCTTGGAGTAGGTGACACGGCCCTTGGTGGGGTCGTTGGGGCTCTGGGAGTCGCGAACAGTGTAGACGTGGGATGAGGGGATCCAGGCCTTGCGAACGATCATGGCACCTTCGGTGAGAGTACCAGTCTTGTCGGAACAAATGTTGGTAACTCCTCCGAGAGCTTCGAGGGCAGAAAGATCACGAACAACGACGTTGGCCTTTCGCATGACCGTGACAGCAACAACCATGGTGATGGTCAAAACAGCGACGAGGGATTCGGGAATAATAGCGATACCCAATGAAGTGGCATAGATAATGACCTCGTTCTTCATATCAAACTTGTTGACGGCAAATACAACGATGGCAAGAATAATGGCACAGCCGAAGAGAACATAGGCGAGAGCTGAGAGCTTTCGCTGCAGAGGTGTTCCCTCAGTAAGACCCAAGAACTTGCCAATAACATCGTATGCTCGCTTGGAAGCACCAACAAAAGGCTGCTTCTTTCCATACTTCTTGTAGTTCATAGAGCGACCAGCCTTGCGAGTTTTCTTAGAGGTAGAGGCGGCGATTTTTCCGACTTCAGTAGACATTCCAGTGGAAGTGACAATACCACGACCACGGCCCTTTCGGACAACGGTGGTGGCATACGCCATGTTGACACGGTCACCAATACCGATCTCATCCTCGGACTGGACAAGCTTCTCGGTTCCAGGAGCGGTAATATTGTTATCGGTGATCTTCTCGACAGGGATGGATTCGCCAGTAAGTTGACCTTCCTCGCAGGCAAGGTTCATGGCTTCAAAGAGACGGAGATCGGCAGGGACTGTGTCGCCCATCTTGAGGAGGACGATATCACCAGGAACGACTTCGGGGCTTTAAGAACGGTTAGTGTTGGAACAAAACTTATTTGCGGGCGCGAAAACTTACTTAGAGATAACCTGGGTCTTACCATCGCGAAGAACCATGGCACTGGGAGAGGACAGAGCTCGGAGAGCATCCATGCGCTTCTCAGCGCGGTACTCTTGCCAGAATCCGATGGTAACATTGAGGACAATAACAAAGACAAGCACACCACCTTCGATGTAGTCTTTGATACCGAAACTGAGGGCCATAGCAAATGCAAGAACCTATTTGTGGATTAGTATAACCAATTGTACGGGTAAGGCAGCGTAACTTACAATAATCATAGCATTGAGCAATTGCTTGGTCAAGATGCTGTACCAAGGTACAGTACCGCCGACGTCAAGCTCATTCTTTGGGTATTTTTCCTGAGCTTGGGCAACTTGTTGGCTTGTAAGTCCCTTGTCGATACTGGTACCAAGGGCTTGCGCCGTCTCCTCAATGGTGAGGAGAAACGGGTGCTTGGGGTATTCCGCCGCCATGGTCGATGGCTTGAAGGATAACGACCAAGAAAGAGGAGGAGGGCGGGAGAGGAATGCTTAAACTATGGTTTGTGTTCCTTATACGTGTAGTGAGTGTGCGTATCGTTGGAAGGGTCGTGATGTATGTGGTTGAACTGTATACAAGATAGTTGATATACTATCTCAACGGCATTGACGAAGGAGTGTAATTGGTGATAGATGTAAGGCTGAGCAGGAAGTTCCGATGCCCAGAGTATGTGTGATGTATATGTAACGAGTATAGGTATAAATACTAATTAGAGTATTGTTGGTGATTGATAACCTCGAGCCTGAGGAAAATATACCTTGGCAGGGTGCGGGGGAGCAGGTCATATATACTTGTGGAAGCGACAGAAATCTCGAAGGACACCGTCATAAGATAAATTGATTGAGAGCTCACCTTGTCCTCAGAGCGGAACCTGAGTCGTTGCCAGGCTCGGGGTTTCTTGGCGTTGGTCGCTGAACCCGACAAGCGGTTTAGATCCGCCACCGAACTTGGAGTCTTTCCCACACACTCCCTCCCTGCCAATCCTTGAGCCTTGATGGCAGGTGTTGAGCCTCTTTCGCTCGACGGTGGACATTTAGCTTCGCCGAGGTGTGTTGGTATCAATTCCGTCCCGTACGGTCCTTTCCGGATCGGAGGAGGATTGCAAAACGGAGGGCACCGTAGCCTCAATTCCGATGTCGTCGACCGTTTTTTACGCTTCAACTGCCGTGATGTGCCAATGGTTAGTCGGCCGTTCATCTCACAGCAATAGCTTGACTGTATTGCCAAAGGCCTTCAACATGTCGCCAATTCTTTCTGGGGCACTCGCTATCATTCTTTCAGATTCTACCGCATCTCCATATCCCAGTTCGCATTACCACCCAGAGATCCAGATGAACCATACGTACCGCATGCAATATTCCTAGGGCAGGGAAAAGTCAAAGGGTATGGAATACTTTATTGTGAGACTGTCTGGTGGTGTGCATAGTGGGGGTCTTGGCAGCTTGGCAGCTTGGCGGACTGCGCAAATACGCAACGGGTGCAGAGGACGGAGGACAGACAGCGCGAGAAGAGAGACCTCACACTTGGAATTGTGAGGTCATCGGTGTGCATCGCAGGCCCGGGTAATTGTACGGTTGCGGCGGGCATGGATCCTTTTGCTACTCACGAGGCCAGCAGCGTCTAGAGCGTCTCTCAAAATGCTTAACGAGTATGTTCGTTCAGTAGTGCCTTGATCCTTGATCACCATGAACCGTTCGTTTCAACGGCAGCCATCGGCATGGTATAACGTTGACACATGGTGTTGCGAATACACTGCGATGCGATCGTGGTTTTCCGTTAGAGCCCGTCCGTATCGACATAAAATACCGAACATTGTCAGTATGTATTATGTATTCGCTACATACCCAATGATGTCTCATGTCAGTCTCTGTCAATTGAATCAATAGCCTTGAGCTGCAGTTACTCTAAACGTTGAGCCGGCATTCCTCCACCGTCAAGAACAAGCTCCTGCCAAGTATTGATGGCACGGTACTCAACCATGCCATATTAGCCAAGACGACAAAGCCAAGATGACCAAAAACTAGTGCTTGACCAAAGCACCAACTGGCCGAGAAGCAGAATGCATCAAGGTTTAGCTGGTTTATCACATCTTGGCGTCTAGGACTCGTCTGTCTTGGCGAGCATTCGTGATAGCTTCAAACGGTCCAAAGTCATCTTGGCGGCTCTTGGCGCTTGGGCAATGACGCGTATCCAATCAATTCTTGGAGCTCTTGAACAGATACGCCGAATTATCGAGCGTCCTGACCCCACCTGTTCCGTGACGATCCAGAAACTCAATGTTCTGATTGTTTCTATTCAGGTGTCTTTGCAGCGTGGGATTTTGCATCTAGTATGGGGGGAGAATGCACAGGCAGACACTCTTTTCTGGAACAAGTCCAGAGGTAGGCTTGGCCAGATGTTCTTTCCCTTGTTGATTGGCTGTATACTTATCGTGGATCGCTACTCCCTGTCAGCTTCTACCCCAGGAGCAACTAACCTTGCGCTTATGCTTCTTAAGGTTCTGGGCAACTGCGACGCTTGCACTAAGCTTATCGGCGACTTAAAATGAAATTGTCACATGATCCACATGTCTCGGGCGCATTGCCCAATAGTTATCGCAAGTTTGGTCTTGGCAGGCCGTGTGCTCAGTTCACATTACGTCGATAAAACAGCAGAAAATGTCTGCCAAACTGGCGTATTTTTTCTTTCTCTGTGCTCTGGCTTGTGTTGTTATTAGTTGTGAGACATGGTGCATTGATAAAGTACTGTTTGCGTCCTAGTGCGCTACTGCTATTGCATCCTTGTCGACCTTACTCACTTTTCTTTCACGACGATATATTTACCACCTCAGAGTCACTATGATACCAAACCATACCTTACTCCTCCAACCTCACGTTTCCTCATACCTCTTCGGAAACCCCGTAACCAGTTCCCCATCGCCTCACTCTGCGCCTCCTCTCCCTTGACGCCAAGAAAAGAATCGTACGAGTCACGTGCTCCGCCGCGGAGACCCACCCTCCGCTCTTGGCACAGCCCAGTGGCGGCGTCGGACTTTAACCATCGGCAGGATATCTCCAAACGCCGAGGGGAAATGTTTTCCGTTACCGGAGAGTACTGCAGCTTTGGTACTGTGTGGCTTCTCGGTGTGCAAAAGCAATTGTGCTGATTTACACGGTGTGCTACCCCAGACCCCACGTTTTCCGCGTCCAACCCACGTCGTGATACTGCGCATTAGGAAATAACGGTCGCCCATTTGTGTAATTATGCAGTAGCAGGTAAGACAGATTGCCAGAATTAGCAACGCGTGCATTTGGTAAATATGTTGGCAGTCGCGGTTATTGCGCCAATGCTTGGGATCAGCAATCAATACGAGGAAACTTCCACCCTTGAGCCAGGACCTTGGGCAGATGGATGTTAACCGACAAGATTTGAAGATAATAGTGCTATCACTCGTAGAAAATCTGCAAGTCTCGCAGTTTGCCAAGTAGTAGAGGGAGCTTTGGCGCATAATGATAAGGACTCCCGTATTGTACGAAAATCACTGCCTTCTGCGTTGTAATCACATGAGAGGGTCGCAGCATCAAATGCAGCCAAGCGATTCTGTGTATATGAGGTTCCGTTACGGTACTTGTGTCTATGCAGATTGAATCCGTACTGAGAGATCAATACGGAGGCCGTTCACGTTATAGTCATATTGGTAAATCAAATCAGATCTGCAGTCCGTTGAGAAGATAAATCGTGAATCAAGGCTATACTCTCTACTTAGGCTATTTCACCGCTGGCAATGAGAACAACTTATGCGCCGGCAATAACGTACTGCTCTCCAAAACTGCAGAACCTAAGGGATGAAAGTCTAGTTATAGTGTCGTATGCGGGTCTTCTGACCATCTTCGGCTCACGACCGAACTCTTTTACTCCCAACCGCAAATGCCGTGAAGCAGGTGGGGATGCTGCTGGCCCACGCTATCACCACCGCAACTTTTACTTCATCCCAGCAGCCAAGCATCTAGCAACTAGTTAATTCATATAGCCTCATCTAAAACAAACATTCTCTTGGCATCCGCGTGCTTCGACTTGGCCGCATAAATCTACCATCTACCCCGGATCAACAGTGCACAAGCTCTGCCAAGTTCGCCCAGCCGCCATATCTTACATGCATCATCTTTTATTCATGATCTAACTAGTGCCTGGGCTTTATGGGTCTCTCATTTAGTATCATGCATTTTCGTTTAAAGTATACGAGTCGATCTTGGCGTAGTATCGCAGGATCTGAACACCGAGTCCTTGGTATTCAAGCTTGCAAACCGTCTGCTATGGTGTCAGATGTTGATAGGGGAGAGAGTATTTAGTAATACATATGTATAATATAATATAGGCCCTTAAAAGCTAGTCGTTGGGCTGCCCCATGGGGATAATACAAAGATTTTTTTATACCCATTAGAGGCATTATGCACAATGCCAGATAACACAATAATATATAGGGTGAATTTTATCGGCTAAGTTGATCAGGTCAACACGTGATTGATTGCGAACGAGATTAAAGAGAGAAGAAATCTTTACAAGCAATTGAGTTTGTGTAATGATAATATCTAGTGATTTGTACATTCTTATGACGACGAAGGTTAAATTTAAGTTGGTATTGGATAGCACAAGCTAAGACTGGGTTGACTAGCTGTAAAACCATTGGACTGAGGGGCTTTGAACTTCTGACACAGCGGCTTACGAATCAAGAATCCTCCAAACCATATCTTCCCACATTCACCTTGCGACCAGTAACTATTCCACGAAGACATAAATATGTCACTGGCTTTATGATAAGATTCATTACAGAATATTCCCTTGGAAGTCAGGATGCCAGCCCCTAGCCAGACAGGGCTGAACCTCCAGTTCGTCAGCATAAGTCACCCAGACGAGATCAAGAGTCGACGCAACGGACGGAAGATCCGCCAACATGTGATGAAAGATATAGGCTTATCAAGGAGGAAAAAGAAACCGAATAAAAATACTAAAGCGGTCTCAAATGATCCTCCATCTTCAATATCTTACCAACAACTTCTCGAATCTCAACTTCGCTCAGCCACCCAGCATGACAGTATACCCCCACCGCCTGTACAATCTCTTATTCCAAGGACCGATTTGATACTATGTTCGAGAACCGACACCCGAGCAAATATGATGAAAGCCTTTCGTAAGTCTCATCTTTCCTAAACCACCAGCACTAACAAGAACCAGTACTCCGCCCAAAATCATCTTTTTGTGATAAGGTTAGAGAGGTCTGTTTTGCTGTTGGTCTCGCCAACGACGGCGCTTTCCATCTCGCACTTGCAGAAATTGCCCTCTATGGCCATGACAAAATCGAGTACCTCCACCCAGGACGAGAAGATGCGAATGCGCTGAAGCACTATACTTTGTCTCTGCAATACACCAACCAAAAGATTCAGGCCGTGGAAAACATGATGTCTGATGGTCTTTTGATCACTGTGCTATGTCTCGCAAACTATGACGTAATAGTATACTGGTCAGATGAGAAGAATCAAGCTGACTTTGCCAAAGATGAACATCGGCAACCTTGAGCGTTATACTGCTCATATGGCTGGCTTGGAAACGATAGTGCGCAGCCGCGGAGGTGTGGATAAGTTTCGGTCCATCCATCTCGTCCTGTCTCTACTTTGGTAAGCAACGACTGAATTCTTGTCAAGATTTAAACTGAGCCAATGATTCTAGGTCAGATGTCATAGGTTGTTTGTCGTTGGACCGGCCGCCTAGATTTGCAGCTCCTTCTTATCTATGGGACCAAACTTCACCCCCCTCTACAAGTTCTACGCTGAGCAACATATTCCAAGCTTTGACAGATCTTTCACCAAAACTCGCAGATATATGCAAAGTGCTTGAGTCTCTGACAAGCGTTCCGAGAGCATCACGAGAATCGAGGGAGACTTTCTCCTTAACTATCGCACGAAGCGCTCACTTTCTTCTTTTGATACCACGAGGCAAGCCACTGGGCGCATTGAGCAGCCCTTATTCTATAATATCAATAGTCCACGAGACTATTAGACTGGCCGCTCTAAGATTCCTAGTCACAGCTGCCGAGCATACTCATTACACTATTGGCGCTGCTCAATATCGCAAGCCTCAACTTTCAGCTCTTATTAGAAAACATGAGACCTTATGGACATCTTTAGAAGATCTTCAGCTTTGGATATTGTCTGTGGCGGCAGTAACAGAAGAGAGCTGCGATAAGGCCTGGCTGACCGATAAGATGTCTCTTCTGATGGGGAAGCTTGGGCTGAAGTGGAGCGGGCTTGGGATTTTCCTACGTCAAATTGCTTGGGTCGATGATTTTGACGCTCGGTTGGGTAAGCTAGAACAGAATATACGTTCTTGAGGTAGGCTAGCCTGGATCCTACATCTCGGACTATGTCTCTCGGACTCTATAAATAGAGCTGACAGTGGAGGTCTCAATCACCGGAATACAATCCTTTTCTCCATATTAGTCACACTAGTGCCCGCCAATTAATTTCCCGCCTAAATACTCAGTGGTCAGCTCGCTTTCGAAACGGAGCTTAGCCTCAACGTCGCCATATTGGGGTTACAATTGAGTCTGACCAGAAGAGAACATTTGGCCTAGTCTCAATCCAGATTTTATCCTATATCTCAATGCTACCCAAGGTAGTGAATGTGTGGCTCAGAGCTCAACCATAATCGGAAGGATTCTATAGTCAAAGAGCTAATAAGATGATCCTTTTGGAGTGCGAGCAACCACATCGCCACAGGGTAAAGTTGAGGCTGTTAGTGATCCTCCCTAGGCAGTCTATAAGAAGAGCGATTCTCGTCGTCCGTTTCCTAAACACAAAAGATTGTATCGATCATTCTAGTAACACATCATGAAGTTCGGCCATCTTTTTTCCGCCCTGGCGTTATGTACCAGTGGAGTATGTGCGCGCAAGAATCTCACTCCGCAACGAGTGGCAGATGATATTAAGGCATGCGAGTAAGTATAGGATCCCATTCTCATCATCATAATAGACTAATGATTTGTAGCCTCGACGATACCCTTAAAAATTTATACCAAATTGCTCTAGACAATGGGAACAATCGAGCCTTCGGTCTTCCAGGCTACAACGCTTCCCTTGACTTTGTTCTCACCCACCTGCGCCGCGGCAATCACTTTGACATTACAATTCAGCCATTCAGCCACCCTTTCTCACACTTTCGCAAGATCGCTTTAACCGGCCCTGAAGGGGAAAATGTCCCTGCGGTCTCGCTGCAATACAACCATGCCACACCCCTCCCCGGTGGTGTAACTGCTCCTCTGGTACTGGTTCCCATTGACGATGTACGCGGCTCGGGTTGTTTCGAAGACCAGTGGAAGGATATCGATGTCAAGGGAAAGATTGCCTTGATTAAGCGTGGAAAATGTCAGTTCCCTAATAAGCTCAAGCTAGCCAAGAACAATGGTGCCGCAGCCGCTATTGTCTTCAATGATGATCCCAAGCAGACAGCAGGCTCGGGCTCTCTGGGCGCTGAAAACGTTGGTAAGCTTGCGCCCGCTGGTGTCATCACGTACGACGTTGGCACTTCTTGGGCCAAACGACTTCAGGATGGCGAAAAGCTGGAGATTAATTTAACTATCGATGTCTCTGTCGAGAAACGCGAGACTTGGCAGATCATCGCGGACACCAAGGAAGGTGACGCTGATAACATCGTCATGCTTGGCGCCCATCTCGACTCCATTCAAGAGGGCCCTGGTATCAACGATAACGGAAGTGGTGTTGCCGCCTTACTCAGTATCGCCCAGTCGGTCAAGAAGTACAAGAACTTCAGAAACAAACTCCGGTTTGCCTTTTGGGGCGCTGAAGAAAGTGGAATGATTGGGTCGACCTACTACGTGTCTAATCTTTCGAAGGAAGAGGCTAGCAAGATCCGCTTTTACTACAACTACGACATGATCGCTTCACCAAAGCCTTATTACATCGTCTACTCTGACTCAGATGCACACAAGGCTGGCGCCAAATTCCTTTTTGAGTATCTAACAAAGGAGGGCTATCCCGCCGAGTATACGTAAGCCAACCCAAGTTATCGTACACCTTATCATCTGCTAACATATTCAGACCCTTCGGAGCTTCATCTGACTATGTGGGCTTCCTTGCGCTAGGTATTCCATCCTCGGGGATCTTCACTGGCGCGGGTGCCCCTCAGGATGCCTGTTACCACACTGCTTGTGACGACATCAAGAATATCAACAAGGAGGCATTCTTGGTCAATGCAAAGGCTGCTGGATATGCAGCTGCAAGCCTTGCTTTGAATGTTGATGATGTGCCTAAGCATGAAAAATCAACCATGAACCCGTTGAGCAAACGCGGTATGGCACGAAACATGGTCCGATGGGCGAATGTTGCACGAGGAGCAGAGAAGGTGCATAGCTGTGGAGGTGAGAAGAAGATCTTGGTGTAAAGAATGTGTCTATGAAAGTTAGGGATTTTGAATTTGGAGACGAGGTTGGAGTTCATGAAGATGTCATGTAATAGGGATGAGCTTCTGTATATTCTCGATAACATAGTTGCCCAGTATTTACCACAATTCGTATTTATGTCTTAAATAACCATAATATTTGCTGAGATTCAGAGGAATTTAATCAGAAAGACTGGTACATACTGATTTCTTTTGTTTGATTTTGACTTTACTTCCCCTATGTAGATATAATCTTAGGACGACCTTCGGCATCTAAATCAAACATATCTTCCTCAATCTTGGCACCGTTTTTGATAGCTTCTTCAAGTCCTCCCCTCAGCATGTAAGGATCAGTTGAATACCCCTTATGCCACTCCCGTCCCTCGTACTCTTCCTCTACTGGCTTCTCACCCGTGGCCTGAATAGATTCTGCGCTTTTTTCAATGTTGCCCCATACTCGAAGGATGTTTTCTCCCGCGAGCAAGCGGATTTGCTCATCCGTCGCACCGCGCTGCATAAGCACTTCCATCAGACTGGGATACTTGGAGACATCCTCCAGGCCAATGGGGACATTTGACATTCCGAAGAAATCAGCGCCGATTCCCACGCAAGTCCATCCGCAGACTTCTGCGATGTGGAAAATATGGTCCGCAACGTCGTGGATTGTTGCTTGTTCGGGGTGCTTCATGTTGAGGAAGCGATTTAGGAAAACAGCCATGACGATGCCTCCGTTGTGCTTGACCTGGCGGAGAACATCGTCCGGAACGTTTCGGAGATGCTGTTCAATAGCGTATGCTCCAGAGTGTGAGAAGATGACTGGCGCTCGGGCGATGCTAAGCACATCCCTCATTGTCTGATGGGACACATGAGAGAGATCAACCATCATCCCCATCCGATTCATTTCCTTGATTGCCCCCTTTCCAAGTTTCGACAGTCCTTCGTCTGTGCTTCCAGCAGATACAGTTGAAGCTGCCATTGCAAATGCATTATCGCAATTATGTGTGATAGTCATGTATCGCGCTCCCAACTCGTACATCTGTCGAATACTTGCAATGCTGCCACCGACCTGATGGCCACCCTCGATCCCGATCATACTCGCAATGCGACCTGATTTGAACGCTTTCAGAGCGCACGCCGCAGTATCGCAGTACTCGAGGTCTTTGGGATGCTCTCGGATGAATCGTCGAGTCACATCGATTTGCTCCAGTGTATCTCGGACAATCCACTTTGGAATAGGGTCAGCAACGAGTTATACGAAAGAAAGTTTTAAGGACAGTCGTGACTCACAGAAGGATCTTCAAAATGTTTTTGTTGCTCATCGCAGTCTACGTAAACACTCCAGAACTGGCCGCCGACCATGCCTTGCCTCAAGCGTTGCAGATCAGTATGCCCAAGTAGTCGGTTTGAAAAGTCGAAGCGATCATCGTAGATGCGATTCTTCAGTTCAAGGCGAAGCATGAAAGGTAAGTCATTGTGGCCATCAATCAAACTACGCAACTACAGTCAGTGAAATCTGTATACGCAATATCAATCAACTTACGGCGTGGTCTTGAGGATTCGTTTGGTGCGTTCTGCATAGTTCTTCGGGTCAATTGACTCTTGGCCGGACCACAAGAATGTAAATGGACTCAACAGAAGCATAATTCCAGCGGTGATAATTGGGTATCTAAATCGGGACCACCAAGCTGTGCCAAAAGAATTGGCATGTAGTACCAACGCTCCATCGCGGTTGTTAGTTGATGTACTTGCGTGAGCATCATTCGGCGATTGACTTGTTTTTCGAGGTGGAGAGACCACACTTGGTGACGAATCAGCCATGGTAGAGAAGTCTGAATGCAATAGAAAATAACATGGCTACCGCGAAAAAATGGCTGAATTCTTGAACTTTATACGCCTTTATACTCGGAGCAAAGTTTGTCACTGAGTCATGATTTGTTATCCTTGCTAACCAGAGAATGTGGGGTTGTCATGAGTGGTCAGCCGGCATTGCAGCGGGGATAGTGTGAGTAATGAGGTTCGGCGAAGGCATGAACTCCAAGTTCTGATTTTGTTTTGGATTATCAGTCAAAATGTATGGCAATGATTACATATATTATATTCGAGAACTCTGATTAGTAGGTGAGATTACTCCAACTTCCACTAATTTACTGTAAATACAATCCATTTGCTCCGCTGAGTGTGACTCAGTCCTGTACTCCACGGATCAGATTCTTGATTCCCTCGCCTCTCATTGTCCTCTTCCACGCCTCAGGAGCCTCTTCGAAAGGTACAATGCTGCTAATCAGCTTTGAAACAGCAACGTTACTTGATTCAAGCAAATCAAGAGCGATTTCAAAGTCGCCAGAGCCATAACGAAAACAAGTCTTCATAACAATCTCCTTCTCACACATGGCATGAATAGGCAAAGACTGTACAGGCTTGCCGAGTCCAATTTGCACAAAAACACCACCGGCTGCTAGGGATAAGATGCCAGTCTGCACTGAGGATTCAACTCCTGTGCATTCCAAGACAACATCGGCGCCTTGGTCAAGGCCTGCTTCTTGTTTTAGCCGGAATGCTTCTTGCTCAGGAGTTGAACCCGACTCTGGCTGAAATGTATGGCATTTGAGGCCTTGCTTTGCGAATTCGAGTTTATCAGTTTTGATATCGGTAATGACAACCTTCTTAGCGCCGTAAGCCAAAGCAGTTGCTGCAGTGAGATAACCGACCGCCCCCGCTCCTTGGACTATGACACTCTGACCAGGCCGTACATCGGCGAGACGAACACCATGGACAGCCACACTGAGAGGCTCCACAAGAACAGCCTGTTCTAGACTAACCGAGTCAGGGAGTTTGTAAGCGAAATCCTGAGGGATCTTAAAGAAACGCGAAAGCGTCCCATGAGTAGATGGCGGGTCTGCGGCGAACTTCATCTTTTGGCAGAGATTGTATCGTCCAGACTTGCAGTAGCTGCAGCTTTTGCACGAGAAGCCTGGCTCGATTGCTACGCGGTCGCCAGGTTCTAGTTGCAAAACGCCTGGACCGACTTTGTGGACAATTCCCGAAGCTTCATGGCCCATTACCAGAGGCTGTTGCTCGGAGACTTTTCGTGCGAAACCACCTTCGGTCCAGAAGTGGACCTAAAACTTATCAATGATCGGTTGGAAGAGTATTTAAAAAGTTGGTGCCTACATCGCTCCCACAAACACCCGTGTATGCGATTTTGATTATCACATCGCATGGGTCCTCAATCTGAGGAACCGGTCGGTCTTCGAATCTAGCGTCTCCAGGACCGTATAAAAGGCATGATGGGTTCTAGTCGCCCAACGTCAGTTAGGTTTTAGGAGTTTCAGGAGCTTATTTACTGTTTCGCTCATTCTGCCAACTTGGATAGACTTGCAAGAAGATAGACTTGGCGTCTTTTCTGCACTCAGGGTAACTTATATGTTCAAACAACGCGTGTCCATGTGCGTGGACGCAGTTCCTCTTGTAATCTCAATCAGGTGACGTTCGGGTCACTATACGCCGAGTGAGGGGAAATGCAACTCTACCAGCGATGACGCTACTGGCTCATGAGGAGTCTTGTTTGATTATTCATTCGATGTAAGTACATGAGTGCTAGCTGCGGTTGCTTTATTATGAAGACAGTATCTGGAAATGCTTTCAGCCGGCCAAGATTTGTGCATTTCAAATAGTAGAGGCTTGATCCCTTCTGGTGCATTTAGGCCTGCCTTGGCTGCGAGATTCCTCAATGCCTACCAGAAGTTTGCGAAAGTAATTATATGCAGAAATCAGTTAGTTACGTATTGAACGTACAAGCATTTTCCCTTTCAAGCAGAGCATTAGCGGATCTCCTGGAATTTGGCTAGACCTTGACTATGAACATCAAAATCCATAGTTATTCAATGTGAACACAGTTAGCATGTCAAGTGTGTTAGTATTCATGATTAAGTCGAATGCTTCTCTAACTCAGAGCCTAGTACAATATATCGTCTGCCAACTATATAAAGCTTTGCTTTCTAGTAATCTAAGGAAGCACATATCCTCCATCAATAAGCAAGTCGCTGCCCGTCATATAAGTCGAAGCGTCGCTCGCAAGGTATAGATAAAGGCCCTTGATCTCTTTCACATGACCTTGTCTTCCCAGCACGGCCATGCGGTACGCCTCATTAAGCGCTT
Source organism: Fusarium torulosum (assembly GCA_900312805.1). Taxonomy (NCBI): domain Eukaryota; kingdom Fungi; phylum Ascomycota; class Sordariomycetes; order Hypocreales; family Nectriaceae; genus Fusarium; species Fusarium torulosum. The sequence goes on from ONZP01000117.1 coordinate 29,385, forward strand.
CCGGACTCGCACCCATCTTTGTGTCGAAGAATCCAGGAGAAACAATATTCACACGAGCAAACTCACGCCATTCTCGAGCGAGAGACTTTCCGAAATGTGTGATAAAAGCTTTGCTTCCATTGTAGACTGGCTGATCGGTTGGCACGTTGACGATGTGGGCGCTCATACTGGATGTGATGATGAAGTTGCCAAAACCTTGACGCTTGAAGATCTCGCCGGCGTATTTGGCAGAAAAGACGACACCATCAACTGCATAGCTGTTAGAGATGCCATGTCAAGTAGGGGAATGCTACTTACCATTCACAGACATCTGTTTCTTGTATTCATCAAGGGTTTGCTCCAGGATAGGTTTTGAAATTGCCATGCCTTGTGATCATTCTTAGTTCCAAACTTGATATTGAGCCCACTTTGATTGGGAACTTACCTGCATTCGCAACATAGACATCGATCTTTCCAAAGTCTTCAAGCACTTTTTTCAAAGTATCCTGAATCTGCTGTGCGTCGGATACTAATGAAGCTTATCTAAGCTACTGCAAAGCCTCACGGTTGTCACATTTAGGTACTTACCGTCAACCTTGTAGGCGGAGGCCTTGATGCCATGCTTCTCTGATAAAGAACGAGCCTTTTCAATAGCAGCATCGTTCCTAGGACAAAGATTAGCTCATTTGTCACTGTGAAAAGCACCGTCGTGAATAACTCACGAGTTATACCATAGGGCGACATTTCCGCCTGCCTCAGCGTATCCCTCAGCTACGGCGTATCCAAGTCCATCAGCAGCGCCATTGACAACGAGGACCTTTCCATCCAAGCGGAACTGCTCCACCACGTTGGAGGGGATGTTGGGGAAAGGTCTGGGGAAGCCGTCTCGCACTTTGGTGGCATCTTCGACTGACATGGACATGATGAATGATTTTGTATGATAATTTCTTAGAGAAAATATTAAAGTAATGAATTATGATAGCAGGAAGAGGGGTAGTATCATGATTAAGGTACACATTCGCTGTAATGTACCTCTCTGAGAACCCCACATCGGGGTATTGTGCTCCGATTTTGGTCCCTCTCAACAGCGTCATCGTCATTCGTTAATTATTTCGAGACAACAGACCCCAGATTATCATGATCTAATGAATAGTGTGTCTGGTAAGTCTGTATTACCCCAGTTTTATTTTATGCGCACCAGTCACTGGGATATCACAATAAATACTAAATAAGGTTCTGGAAACAATCTACCCACCCTGATTTGTAGTCTCCAAAGCAACACCATCGCGACGAAAATGTACGATATACTTTAGAGAATCTATTATCTATCCCTTCGAACTTCAATCTGTTGGGTATATGTCCATATAACCTCCATTGTCTTGCCATTGATGAACTTGACAGCAACTATTACACAGGCGGGGAAGTTCAAGCTTATCATTTGTCCCATGATTGGCCGACTCCAACCCTGCGTGTTTGTGACTGCCTGTACTAGAATAAGCAAAATCTCTTACGCTAAGAAATCTCCTCTTTACAAACAGCTTCTCAACCTCATAACTTTCAAATCTTTGAACTTGACTATCGTAGTGGTTCACGGCCACAATGTGGCTCCTTGGCCTCCAAGATGACGGCTCTTCGCTTCTTACGCGCTTCTTCCGCCTCTCAGGCATTGTGCTGGCCGTGTTGCTTATGCACGCATTTCGCAAAGGATACCAAGTCCGCAAGAAATTTCAGGCTCTCAAAGATGAAGGGATCGTATGTCACTCTAATAGCCGAGTGGAACCGTGATCTAATATGAAGTGATAGCCCATCATGAAACATTCCATGATTCTTGGTCACCTTGAAGTTGTTGGAAAACTCGTCTCCAGCCTTCCTTCTGACGCTCACGGCGACTATATGATGATGAAAATCCGCGAGAACTGGCGCGAGCTTTTCCCTCAATGTACCAAATGCCCACCTGTTGCCTATATCGACACCTGGCCCTTTACTCCTCCCATGGTGATCTCGCTCAATGCGAATGTTTCATCGCAGTTCACACAAGAGCACTCGTTGCCCAAGGCCCATGAGCAAAAGCATGTTCTCTATCCATTGACCAAGAACCAAGACCTTTCTTCCATGGAAGGAGCTCAATGGAAAGTCTGGCGTAAAAACCTGAGTCCCGGTTTCAGTGTGCAAACCATCACCAGTCGTATTCCAGATATTGTCGAAGAAGTTGAGGATTTTGCAAACGTCCTCAAGAGTAAAGCGGGAAAGGATGGAGAGTGGGGAGATGTCTTCTCATTTGAAACGGCTACAACCAACCTTGCTCTGGATGTCATTATCCGATTCTTTCTGTGAGTGTGCTGGCGTCTTGAAAAATCCTTTACGAAATACTGATTATACCATGAAGTGACATTCGCATGAACGAGCAATGGGGGGAAAATTCGGCGCTCTGCGCTGCTCTCCAAGACACCATTTCTCGAATGTACTTCTTTGTCAACATCGCCAACTTCATCCATTACTATAATCCATGGCGTCACTTCAAACTTTGGAAGAACTATCGCACTCTTGCCAACACTCTTACTCCTGCAGTGCAACAGCGTATGGATGCGCTTCAGAAGGATCGCTCCGTAAAAGGGAAGACATTAGTCGATCTTATCGTCCAGGCCCTTGATGCAGAGAAAGCCGAGCAAAAGGCTAAGGTCCAGGAGAACAGTGATCTTCCAGCCGTGGAGCTTGACGCCGACTTCGTCGAAATGGCCATTGGTCAAATCAATACGTTCCTTTTCGCAGGGTTTGATACCACAGCGGCAACTCTCTCCTGGCTCTTCCGCTTGCTCTGCCAATACCCAGAGGTTTTAGCCAAACTGCGGGAGGAGCATGACAATGTTCTAGGACCAGACGCCTGGGGCGCCGCAGACGTATTGAGACAAGATCCTCAGTTGCTCAACCAGCTGCCATATACCCTAGCTGTACTGCGCGAGTCGATGCGATACCATACCAATGTTGGCTCTATGCGTCGCGGCGAACCGGGCTTCTTTCTCGTAGGTCCTCCAGGCTCCGGACCTGGATTTGAAGGAAAGAATTTACCAACTGATGGCTTCATCGTCTGGGATGGTAATTTTGCTGCTCATCACGACCCTGAGCTTTGGCACCGACCGGGCGAGTTTCTACCGGAGCGGTTTCTCATCACTGATCCCCAAGACCCTCTATTTCCGCCACCCAATGGCTGGCGGTCGTTCTCGGCAGGTCCACGAAACTGCATCGGCCAGAACCTTGTTTTTCTCGAAGCCAAATTGGCCATGGCACTTGTGGTTAGATGCTTCGATATCGAGTGTGCGTGGGAGAAGTGGGACCTAAAGAAGTAAGTCCAGATATGTGTGAGCCTGACCACGGATTGATACTGATGTTCTGGCCTTCTAGCGGAACACATGATTCTGGAAAAGTACCCCCAACGGTTTGGGGTGATCGCTGCTATCAGGTTGGAACAGATAGTCCACCTCGAGTCAAGGATGGTATGCCGGTGCATGTCAGGATCCGCACCCAGTAACCTGGTGATTTAGATATGTCATCGTGCATCTTTCTTGGGGATCTACATGGACGAAAAGATGATACCCTATGGTACTTGGGAGGCGCAAATTGAAGTATTGAGAACCTTTTCATGTAATAAATAACTTGCCTCTCGGGACATAAAGAAGGATAAGTCAAGGTCACGTAGTCAAACCGAGAAGATTACGTAGATATACTTCGCCAACTTTATTAGCATCTCATGGTCTCTTCTTAATATACCCAGTAGCAACGGGATATTAGCTATCGATCAAGCTCCGTAATGGCTCTGGAGTATCGGATGATCACTTGGAACATCTACCCCTTCTTTGGCCAAACCTCCTATTGCGATGTTTCCCCTGTACATCATGGGCTCGAATAATCCATACTCAGTAGTAATAGGATATCAGCTATTGATCAAGCTCCGTGGTATCTCTGAAGTACCGGATGATCACTTGGAACATCTTCTCCTTGTATGGCCAAACCTCCTACTGCAATGTCCGCCCTGTACACCATGTGCTCGAATGAGACACACCCGACACCCAAGTATGCCTTGAAGCGTGCTTCTTGAAGGGTATCTGCATAGGCAGCCACAGAGAAGACTCGCCCTCCTGCTGTCTTCAGCGACCCATCCTTTTCGTCACTGCGAGTTTCGCCATGGAAAATGACCACACCCTCCGGCGGAGACTTCAGCGTCACAGTCTTGCCTATCTCATGTCCATGTGGGTATCCGCCCGACGCAATTACAACATTGCACGCGAAACCTGGTTTGAGTTTGATGGTATCTTTTGTTTGCTCCAGTGTTCCGTTTGTGCATGACAGCAAGATATTCGCCAGATCGGTATCCTCGTGTATAAGCAGCATTGAGCTCTGAGTTTCGGGATCACCAAATCGGACGTTGTATTCGATTACCCTAGGGCCATAATCTACCATAACTTCAGTGCAGAGTAGGCCCTGGAATGGTCGTCCTTATCGACTGTAAGCGACCAGTCAAGATGAAACAAAACCACTCACCTTCTTTCTCCATAGCCTCGAATGTAGGTTTTAGGATGCTGTCGTTGATCCTTTTTAATACCTCCGGAGTCACCATTGGCACAGGTGAATAAACTCCCATGCCTTCAGTGTTGGGTCCTATATTACCATCTAGGATACGCTTGTGATCTTGGCCTGCTGGGAGAGAAACGAAGGTCTTGCCATCGCTGAAAGTCAAAATACTGATCTCATAGCCTAACAAGTACTCTTCGACAACTACCGAGGTACCAGCTGTAGAGAATGCGCTATCGTTTATGATACTGCAAAGATCCTCTAAGGCTTGTTCTTTTGTCTCAGGGAGTAGCACGCCCTTACCGGGGGCGAGGCCATCTGCTTTTATAGCAACACGGTGATCGTTGTCCCTGAACATGCGACGTACGTATGCGCTGGCAGCTTCCAGGTTGTCGAAACTGCCGTGGTAGGCAGTCGGAATGCCGTATTTTCTCAAGAACGTTTTCGCGAAGGCCTTGGAACCTTCGAGCTCTGCGGCCTTGCGCGATGGAGCGAAGCAGGGGATATTAACTATCTTGTTAGGGGGCATTATCACCTGGGTTTCATGACTGGCTCACCTTCTCGGAAGTACTCCTCAATGCCATTCACAATATCATTGGCAGGGCCGACAACAGCCAACCCAACATCAAGTTCTTTGGCGAGTTGAGCCAGCTCGCGATTGTTTGAGATCTTTTGTGTGATGTTAGAAACTGTGACTGCATTATCTTTGGCCTCGATATTTTCTGTGCCCGCGTTCCCTGGGAAAACAAAAACGTGTCGCACCGATTTGGCGTGGCTCAGCTTCCAAGCCAACGCATGTTCTCGACCGCCTTTGCCAATCACGAGAACCGTGAGCGAATGATCTGGTAGTTCTGATGGCATTTTGTCGCTTGTTGGTTTTTCTTTGGAGTGTGAAAGGGTGAGGTTGAGGTCGTTACCATGTGTAGCAAAGCGAAATATATGGATGAGGGAGCTGCGCCAAGAGGGAAAGTACATTTAAGGCAGGTATGTCCGCTGCAAACAACAAAGTGGGAAGGTTAATGTGCATCGTACCTGAAGTTAAGAACTCGGGTTGCCGAGTCACTGAGTTGAAAAGATAAGTCATAATTCTGAAGCATAGAATGGAAAGAGGGTGTCAAAACAGATTGTTCTGTCACAAGAGTTACAGGACCTCAAATGTGCAGACTATTCGCATCCAGAAAACAACATAAGACAACCTAACATATAACATATTGGGTTATAATTCAGTTTCCATCATTCGAAACACTGGCGATATCGTCTTCGGTCGGCAATTTGAGGTCTTCCTCTCCCATAATAGGACCTGCAGCATGCATACATAAGCGAAACACCAAAATGGGCGCTGATTTTGGTGAAACCGACATATCGCCATGCAGGCAGAACGATCTTGTCATATTTCCGATACGTGATCGGTGTTAAGCCTGCAGTTGTGGAGCATCATCATCAAATGCTGATTGCTTCACGAGGTTTCGGGAATAGGAGACCGTAACTCCGCGATGTGAATACTATAAGATCAAGCTGCCTGATGCCAATTGAGGCGGTAGTAACATACAATCACCCACAGCGCCGTTCGATATTCAACCGACGTATTGAACAAAATGACGACTCCAGTGTGGCTCATCACCGGCTGCTCTAATGGCCTTGGTCTGCTGTTAAGTCTTAGAGTATTGAAGGCTGGACATAAAGTCATCGCAACTGTACGAGACACCACTAGATCAGCTGATGCCGTCCGTCAAATAGAAGAAGCTGGCGGAAAGATCATCACCATCGATCTCTCGGAGTCCAAAGCAAACATCACCAAAAAGGTCCAAGATGCAGAGAATATCTACGGACAAATCGACTATTTGGTAAACAACGCTGGGTACTCTCTTCTAGGCGCTATCGAGCTCTTCACGTAAGTCAATTAACCCTGCTACAAATCGACTAGAAGTATACTAACACAGGAACAAGGGAAGCTGAAGCCGAACATCAAATCCAAACAAATGTTTTTGGTCCGCTTTATGCTCTTCAAGCTGTTATCCCGGGCATGAGAAGTCGGGGCTCGGGCACCATCGTCAACATCAGCAGTATAGCCGGACAAGATGCCCAGCCAAGCTGTGGACTTTACAGTGCCAGCAAGTTTGCGCTGGAGGGTTTAAGTGAGAGTTTATCCAAAGAAGTTAAAGAGTTCGGGATCAATGTCCTGCTGGTTGAGCCTGGAGCATTCCGCACCAACTTCCTCGAAGCCAGTGTCAAGAGCAACATAACCAACGAGAAGGCGTACCAAGGAACTGTGTTGGAAGCAACTCTTACCAAGTTCGCCAACGCAGCAGGGAAGCAGCCCGGAGACCCCAGCAAGGCCGTGGACATCATCTTTGAAGTCGCTAGTGGAGAGGGGGAAGCTGGGTATCTGAAGGGCAAAATCTTGAGACTGCCTCTAGGCAAAGACTGTTTTGTTCGTCTGAAAACGAAGCTTGAGTCTGTCCAACGCGATATTGATGCGACTCAGGACATTGGCATCATTACCGACTTGAACGAGAAATAGTTAGCAAGTTCTAGCAGATTCCGTTCCTTACTCGTTTTATTCAAGTACAATAGATCAATAAACTCTAATAATTTGTTTAATTTCACATAATTTGTATACTTGTATACGAAATTGTCTAACCTTTGTACAGTTCATCAAGACATTACAATACATGCTTCCACAATAAAGGACAATTTTTAACACTAAGACTGTGGTACCAAAAGCACTTTCTCAAATCACTGTAAGCAGTTGCAACAACTCACCGTCATGAAGATCAAGTTCGCAAGTCTTCACTCGTTATTCACGGAGAAGGATGGTATCAGCCCCTTAATCAGGAGCCTTATTTACGTGTGCACTACAGAATAACTGGTCTGGAGTAAATACTTATCAGCTAAACGCAGCACACATATGAATTATGTCTCCAGGCATCACGTCAAAATTACATTTGGGCAATCCAGGACTGAAATACCAGACAATATCTCCCAGGAACGATCATTTGCCCTCAAGCACAATGAGCGTCGACCGTTCTACTAAAAACAGCAGGTCGACATTTAGGCATCGAATCAACAAAGATCTAGTTATCAACATTCTTTACTTCGAGCGCGTACTGCGGCAACTGTATCGCGATGACTGGGGAAGTATTGAGCCTGATGGGGACGACTTTCTTATCGAAGTCCATCGAGAAGAGCCAGCACATCTGAAGGAGCAAATGCAAATATTGAGAGTCCTACGCTTTGAGTCCGAGGTATTATAACAGTAGTTAAAACTGGCTAGAACTTTCTTAGATCATATTTCACTTAAAGATTACTTGGCATCAGTTCAACATGTGACTGCAAATGCATGAAAGCTGGGCCAAGATTTTGTGCTAGCAAGGCAGGCAAAATGGTGAGTGCACCTAGGTGTCATATTTCCAGTCCTACCAAGTACTTCCGATAACCGAGTATCAGACTCCTATAGATGAGGCACTATGTATCCCATGCAAGGGGTCGAAGGGGTAAGGGGAATATTATTGCTGTCTTGTCACACATGAGCATATGTATTCCGGGATGAATTTAACGATACTAAAAGGTTCAGTAAGCAGGACTATTTGATTGAATACGACAGCTTGAAAGGATCAACACTTGTAATTAAATAGACCATGCCTAGATCGAGTTGCCTTGTTCTTCATGGTATATAGTAGGGTATCTTAATATACATTCTAAGCAGAATTACAGTTCTAAAAGTGCGTGGGCATCCTGCATATACCACTGCCAGGTTACGCTGTGAATATACGTAGACAACTCCCGATAGTGCAAAGCGCAAAGCATCTATAACCATCGCATAATAGCATATTTAATATATTTTCCCCAACGTTCGCCCGCCTAGGCTCATAGTAATATCCATCAATATATTATGTCGATTAGAGACAGGTGTCAGTTTCAGACTGTATCAACTCGAAGCGTGTTGTAGGCTTATCGCTCCTGGGGACGTTTTGCTCCATCTCAGCGACATCGTTTCTGTGCGATTTCTTCAGGTAGAATAAGAGTGAATCTGGGAGTATTAGCATCTTGTATACAATCGTCAGAGTATCATCGAGCCATACCTGATCGGCCACCTGAAGCCACTCCTCCATACTCCGAATGTAAGGATCCGCACTAGCATCTGCTACCGTCTCATGGCCCCATACAACCATCTCATCGAACTCGGCCGTTATTTGCATACTCTCGATCTTCTCTTGTTCCTCGTCGACATCCTCAACTGGCTCTTCGGTAGCGATTTTGGGGTCTTTCTCGGGTGCTCGTTCAACGACAACACCTCGGCATTGCTCTGGTAGTTTGACGACCTTTCCTTGGAGCTTCCTTCCTCGGAAATATGCTAGTTTCGTGCCATCTTCCCAAGCTATTAGCCAAACTCAAGAATGTCATTCATAACCAGGGATACGAACCGTCGGCGACAGTAGGGGTCCAATAGGTCGATGCTGGGTCAATTGGGCCATCGTGATGTATACGGCATGGCAATACGTTTGCCACGACCTTTGACTTGTTCTCGTCGGATTTTAATGAGAGGATTGGTTGCGACATTATGTAAATCGTTATTTTGTTCGTTGACAAATCTGAGGAGACGCGTTAAGACGCGTAAAGGGTTCGAGCGATAGGTCGCCTTATCTTATCTGGCGTCAGAGCTAGCCCAAATCGATAAGTACTTTACGCTTGGAAGCTGTGACAATCGATGAATCCAAAACTGGAGTACGGAGGCTGTTCGATTTACGTTGTAAGGTTATTGATAAGATCTGCCGTTGATGAATGTGCTTATAGATTGTTCCATTTGTTTTGGTGTGGCATCAGACCCATTGTATACACTGTCATGTCTAACTTGGTACACACCGAAGGAAAACAAAATTGATGAGTCGGGCTATGCAGCGCCCAGAATATTATACATGTTATCTCTATATGGGTATCTTATAAGACTGCTGTGATGTATTCGCTGGTTCCATTCTCTTCCGTCATTTCTTCTTCTTCTTCGGCTTGCTCCCTTTCTGAGCTGCGATTGATGGCTTTGGTGCATACCGATTCGCATGATCCATGTCGAAAGCCGATTTGTGTTTGCGGAAGAGTAACATGGTCGCCCGCGCATCTTCGATACTGGAATGTGCACCCCCTTGTATCTCGACCCCCAACAACTCCTGAGCAAGAACTCGTAATGCAGGTTTCCTCCCATTACCATACTTTTTAAACCCTGGGAACTTGGCTGTGTCTCGAATATCTTTGCCTGGATGGCTAAGAATGAGGGCATCCAGATCATGCTTGAGATCGTGCCCGATCAATATCCGACCCCGGAGAAGCTTGTCGATGTCTGCCTGTACTTCCTCAAAGTCCCTGGCAAATCTCATACTCTTTTGGCTGATTCCACTGACGGCCGTCCTCCAGTTCGTGACCTTCTCCTTTGGTTTCACATAAGAGTCGTAGATTTGCACGCCGTGGAAGTCGACAATGCTCACACGAGCGAGAACTGATTCATGACCACCAGGCCCCACACCAACCATTTCGCAGTCAATAGCGATGTATTTTCCAATCTCGATGCCTTCTGTGAGCCCATGGTTGACTTTGTCCTTTGCAGCAGCGAGCATCATTGAGTTGTCCTTGGCGCCTAGATTGTATGCTTCTGCAAGGGCTTCTGCGGATACATCATGGTCTTCGGCCCATAACGCGAGGGACGTCGAGGTTCCTGGCACTGTCTCCTCAATTTTTGTACTGTGTACACCTCCCATTTTCTTTTTGGTCGCTGGTCCTGCCGATTTTGCCGATTTTTGTGGTTTTGTAAGAGTCTTTTGAACCTTGGTCTTTTTGGGTGGTGGGTTTGTCGTCGAGGTCTCTGATTTGCGCTTCAAGGATGGTTTTGAAGCAGATTCTTCTTTGAGCTTTGCCTGGAGCTTCTTCCAGTTGGAAGATAGTGCCGCCATTCTCTCAAGAAGAAAGATTTCCAGACATTAAAAATGGAAACCAAATGCGATGTGCTTGTATAAATCTCAGTGAGAAGCAACCAGCAGGAAATACTTTCTGCGAAATGAGACTAGCGGGGCTTATGCATCTGACGAAGGACTGATAAGCCAGAATCAGGTCACCGCCTTACTGATAAGAAACTAGATCATTTTCTGCCGTGCCCCTCCAAGAATAATTCCATCGCTTTACACCTTGCGACACACAAAGCGACCACACGACGATCATCAAATTACACCCACCCAAGCTGATTCCATCATGGCTGGCGGTACCCCTGGTGGCGAGCCTACAGTTGGCTCTGGTGAGCCGCGAAAAAAAAGCCTTGCGACAGCCGAAACAATACAGACAGGATGTATTGCCTGGGTAGAAAAGGAAGGCCAGCCGCGACGCGCCGAGATCCTTAGCATTAAGACAACCAAAAGCGGCAAGCAATTCTACTGTAACTTCGACAACTTCAACAAGCGACTTGACGAATGGGTACCTGTCATCAGGCTGGACTTCTCTCGCGAAGTAGAGTGGCCAAACCCCGAAAAGGATAAACCTAAAGACCCCAAGACGAAAAAAGCCACCACTGTGCAGCAATCTAAAAAGACACAACCCTCCAAGAAGTCGCAGAAACGACCCAGCAAACGAGAACAATCGGTTGCTTCAGAAGCAAATACCCCACATCCTTGGACTGGTATGTATTGATCTCTGATTGACGGCACCGAGCTAACGTCCCTCTTGACTTTGTAGACTCCCAAAACCGGCAAAAGTCTGCCTCGATCGGTCCTGATGGCGAGAGTCAAGCGCGCGCTAGTGTTGACGGAGGCGCAACCCCTGCTGGTGGTGATGATATGGACGTAGAGGAGAAGGAGACTGAGGTCAAGAGGGAACCAGCGGAGTTCAGTCGCGAAGTCGAGATCGAAAAGCTTCGCACATCCGGTTCGATGACCCAAAATCCGACCGAAGTATCGCGAATTCGAAACATCTCCAAAGTGCAATTCGGTCGCTTCGATCTCTACCCTTGGTACTTCTCCCCGTATCCTGAGATTTTTAGCCAAGAGGATGTCATCTTCATCTGCGAGTTCTGCTTGAGCTACTATGGAGATGAAAAGGCTTTCTCACGACACCGAAGAAAGTGTACGCTGCAGCACCCCCCTGGAAACGAATTATACCGTAATGAAGACATATCTTTCTTCGAAATCGATGGCCGACGACAACGAACGTGGTGTCGCAATCTCTGTCTTTTGTCTAAGATGTTTCTTGACCATAAGACATTGTACTATGACGTGGACCCGTTCTTGTTTTATGTCATGACGACAAGAACTGAAAAAGGATGTCACTTGGTGGGATATTTCTCCAAGGAGAAGGAGAGTGCAGATGGCTACAACGTTGCCTGTATTCTGACCATGCCGCAATACCAGCGTAAAGGATACGGTCGGCTTCTGATTCAGTTTTCGTACGAGCTCTCCAGAATTGAAGGAAAGCTTGGTTCTCCAGAAAAGCCTTTGTCGGATTTAGGTTTATTGAGTTACCGACAGTATTGGTCAGAGAACATCTTGGAGCTCCTTGTGGGTTACAACGAACGCGAAGAGAAGGTTACGATCGAGGCAATTTCTACAGCACTGGCCATGACAACGCAGGATGTCGAGCACACTCTACAAGCATTACGAATGCAGGTCTATCATAAGAGCGACCACAAGATTGTGATACCAGAGAAATTGATCCAGCAGCGGGAGAAGACCAAGTTGAAGAGGAAGCGAACCGTTGACCCCACCAAGATCCAGTGGAAGCCCCCTGTGTTTACAGCTTCAAGCCGAACATGGGGATGGTAATTTTAGTCGTAGTATAGATAGATAGAGCAAGCGTTGAATGTCTAGATAGTTTTAAATGATACCCATATTCATTGGAAAATCTCAGCCGCTTCGGTTAACGTGTGCATGGTTCATAGCAACAGTGGCATTGTATTGTTTACCCCAGCTTCTGCCAGCCCCACGTAACTCGAGCTCTGACGGAGCTTGTCTGACGCTACGTAATCACAGAGTATCACAATGCGACAAGTGTAGCTCAACTCTTACAACATCAACAATCAACTTTGTCACTCGAACCCCAATCGCGAACCTCGCTGAGCCCGCAGCAGAACTATCTTATTACATCTCGATTTATGCCTCACGCATCCTGAAACCCATTATAAGCCCATCATGTCGCTCCGCCTGCTGGCGTCAAGCTTGCTTGGCTTAAGCGCAACTCTCGCCAGCGCAAGCCCGGACGACGAACAGACACCATTCGGTGACTACCGTCATATATGTCCAGATTACACACGATATGCTGGGTACCCTCAGTATGTTATCAGGCCGCGTATATTGTATGCTCAGCTCGGCTAATGTTGCTTTCACACAGCCGTCCCTTCAGTACTGGTCCCAAAGAGCTTCCTTACCAACGACCAAGCACAAAATGCCGGACGTTTCAGTCAGATGCAATCGAGAAGGTGATTGAGGATATGACATCGCGTATGCAGGACCCCGACCTGGCCCGATTATTCGAGAACGCATTCCCTTCGACGACAGACACGACAGTCAAATTTCATACAAAAGGAAAGGAAGACACTGGCTTTTTCCGCATGGGAGCCTTTGGGGGCTTCCATGATGAGGAAGCTTGGCAGGGGCCGCAGTCGTTCATCATCACAGGTGATATCATCGCCGAGTGGCTGCGGGACTCGACGAACCAGCTACGACCGTACCAACCGCTTGCAAAGAAGGACCCTGCTATCCACACACTGCTGCTTGGTGCGATCAACACGCAGGCTGAATATGTTATCGAGTCGCCCTACTGTAACGCCTTTCAGCCTCCGCCTATCAGTGACTTACCCATCTCGTCTAATGGGCAAGATGACAATGTACACCCAGCCTACGAGCCACGAGCTGTGTTCGAGTGCAAGTATGAGCTTGACTCCCTAGCGCATTTCCTCGCACTTGGCAATGATTTTCATGATCACACTAGCTCAACCGAATTTCTAAATAAGAGATGGTACCGTGCTCTTAACACCCTACTAAATGTGCTGGATGAGCAGTCAAAATCGACATTTGACCCCAAGACTGGCGAGTTTCAGCGCAACGAGTACACCTTTTCCCGTCGCACAGATATTGGAACTGAAACACTCAACTTGAGGGGAATTGGAAATCCACTGAACTGGGGCACAGGACTGGTTCGGTCAGCGTTCCGACCTAGCGATGATGCGACAATCCTTGGCTTCTTTATCCCTGCCAATGCGCAGATGTCTGTAGAGCTGGGGCGGGCCTCAAAGATTCTCGCGGCCGCTGGCAAGACAGCGCTGTCTGAAAAGTTGGGAGCATGGAGCACAAAACTCCGCGAGGGTATTATGGAGCATGGAGTGGTCAAGCACAAGAAGTATGGGGAAGTTTTCGCTTACGAAGTAGATGGGTATGGCTCGTCGATATTGATGGACGATGCCAACTATCCATCCTTACTGGCCCTTCCCTTGATGGGATTCTGCAAGACCAGTGACCCCATTTACCAAAACACAAGGAAGATGTTATTGGAGAAGGGCGGAAATCCTTATTATTTAGAAGGAAAGGCTTTTAAGGGCATTGGAGGTAAGCCTTACTATATCTACGCATTCGTTAACACCGACTGACACTTCACAGGACCCCATATTGGACTGCGAAATGCTTGGCCCATGAGTCTTCTCATCCAGGCTCGAACTTCAGATGACGATAAAGAGATCAAGGAATGCATCGACCTTGTGCTCGACTCAGCCAAGCTTGGCCTGGTTCATGAGAGTATCGATGTTGAGCATATTACGCAGTTCACGAGAAGTTGGTTCGCATGGGCGAATGGCGTATTCGCATCAACGATCCTGGATTTGGCAAAGAGAAAACCGCATCTTATTTTTGGTGAGGGCGCTGCGGCGTACGAGATATGATTAGCGATACTGTCAAAGGTCAATGACAAATTTGAATCCAAAACGTTACAATAAAACGACTTGATCGTTTCTATTCACAGAAAAGAGAGAATGAATGACTTGAGTTAGTGGCTGCTCGTTGACTCAAGCTTAACTTATATCTTATAGATACCCCAGATTCAGGTCCGCTTTTAGTATGCACGTAATAGCTCACAACTCCAACTCTGCAGGTCCAATCGATGATAAGGTAGATCCACAGTTATCCGTCTATACCCCTCGCTATCCTGGACTTGTTAGTTGTCAACCCCATTTACACATGTCCTTGTCCCCATGAATATCCTACAACAGGTCCGACATCGCTCGGTTGCGCCCACTGGTAGCATTTGCCAGTTCAGAAATTGCGTGCTTTTAAAAGGACATAACCCTCAGCTTTATAGGACTTCATGCTACGATTCTTCTCTTTTGTCTCACCACGCTGCAGTTTCCCCTCTATATCGCCATCGTAGTCTCTGCCCCTCAACACCACCGTCATCATCACCATCATACTTCCGCACGGCCAAAATGGCAACTAGATCAACACACGTCTCGGACGTCCCCTCGAATCTCCAGTCGGGGAAGCATCAGATTAACCTCATCCGCGGTTGGCCAAACCCAAGTCTTCTACCTATTGATCTCATTTCAGCTGCTGCCCAGCGCAATCTCGCTGACCCAGAGATCTATGTCCCAGCGCTGCAATACGGCGCTGACGCGGGATATCAACCACTGCGCGAGGCGCTAGCAACATGGCTCTCGGAGCATTACGGCGTCAAGCGTGATCCGGACCGCATTTGCATCTCTGGCGGTGCGAGTCAAAATGTCGCATGCATTCTACAGAGCTTCACAGATCCCAACGTCACACAAGCTGTATGGTGCATTTCACCATCTTATCACCTTGTTTTCCAGGTCTTTCGTGACAATGGCTTTGACGGACGGTTGAGAGCTACACCAGAAGATGAAGAGGGTGTTGATATTGAGGCATTGGAGGCCAAACTTGCTGAGTTCGAGAAACATGCGCCAGAAGCAAAGGTAACATACTTTGAACAACTTGTAGGCAATACTTATACTAACTTAATTAGCCTCCTTTGAGCGATGCTGGAAAGAACCGCAAACATTACCGCCATATCATTTACGCTGTACCGACATGTTCCAACCCCTCTGGCAAGACCATGTCTTTGCGCCGTCGAGAAGCCCTCGTCCGACTTGCGCGCAAATACGACGCTCTTGTCATTTGCGACGATGTCTATGATTTCCTCCAATGGCCCATCGACAGCGATCCCAGCAAAGTATCTACCAGCGTAAGTAGCAACGAGCACCCCGAAATGCTGCTCCCTCGCTTGTGCGATATTGACCTTGCAATGGGCCGCGCGGATAATGATCCGGAAGGCTTTGGTCATGCAGTGAGCAATGGCTCGTTCAGTAAACTTGTTGGGCCGGGACTGAGAACCGGTTGGCTCGAAGGTTCGCCTGCGTTTGCTTACGGGCTTGCACAAACAGGTTCTACAAAATCTGGTGGCTCGCCTAGCCAGTTCTGTGCATCTTTGATGGCCGATTTGGTTCAGTCTGGGTCTCTCCAGGAGCGAATCGCTACGATATTACGACCTCAACTTCAGCATCGGCATCGTCTGATGATGGATGCCATACACAAGCATCTCGAACCTCTGAATGTTGGTATTCGAGATGCTGGTCTCGTTAACGGCGGCGTCTACGGTGGATACTTTGTCTGGCTCACTTTAGAGAAGGGTCTATCAGCCAAGATTGTTTCCCAGGCTGCAATTGCCGAGGAGAACCTAGTCCTTGGAAACGGCACAATGTTCCAAGTGCCTGGTGATGAGAAAACTGTTGAGTTGGACAATGCAGTTCGGTTGACCTTCGCATATGTGCCTGAGAAGGACTTGGTAGAGGGGGTAGAGAGACTGGCAAGCGTGCTGCAGAGGATAAAGTCCGACCCGGAAAAGTACAGATCGCTCGCCAGCACGGCGATGGACAGCGATATCATAGATGCGAACAAGTAATCAAAATATGTTTTCTTCGGCCAGCCTTCGTCTCCTCCAGACTTTTAAGTAATGACGATATAATCCCCCTATTTCTTGGCAAAGAACGACATAATGTTCCCCTGTCCCTTCGATGCGGCCTTCTTCGCCTTGGATCCAGCGGATGATGATGGTGTTGGTGTCGGGGCAGGCTTCTTAGCTGGTGCAGGTGCCTCATCCTCTGAGAAGGACTCCCAGCCTGGCTCTTGAATCGTAACTTTTGACTGTTAGCATCATGGCCCAAAATAGTTGCAGTGCGGACTTACCCATGTACCCCTGATCATCAAGAATTCGCTTCTTCTTCATTACACGTCTCTTACCCCTCCTTCGTCCATCGCCAGTGCTTGAGATCATCTCAGCAGGTTCTTGCTCTTCCTTCTTACTTTCGGGCTCAGGCTCAGCTTCAGGCTCTGGCGCTTCTTCCATCTCTTCATCAGCTTGCTCAGACTCCTTATCAGATTCCTCCTTCTCATCTTCATCGTCGTCTTCCATCATCTTTCGTAGCGCATCCTCGCGTTCCTGTCGCTTTCGTTTGATGTCTTCTGAGTCAACCACAGGCTTGGATTTTGAACTGGTGGCGACAATGTCAGAATCGTCCGCTTCACCATCATCAGACAGAGCCATAGCTGTGTCTTCCTCCTTCTTGGGTGCAGTTTTGGGTTTGGCTGGTCGTGCGGCCGCCTTTGCGAAAGATTGCATAATACCACCCGATACACCCCTCTTCAGAGACGGTGCGGGCTTCTTTCCACCACTTGGGATGGGTGTGCCCTCCTTGGATGAAGGCGCTGAAGATTCCTGCTTAGCAGACTTGGTATGCTTCATTTCTGGCATTGACGCTGGGGCCTCTTGCTCGACAGTTGTAGACGATGTTGACTTTGGCGCAGAAGTCTCTTTCTTGATAGGATTCGAGGGGGCTGAAGCAGAAGCTTGAGAACGCCCTTTTCGCTCTCTCCGTTGAGCATTTGGGTTGCCAATAAATCCGTACTTCTTGGCTGCTGCAGCGATATCTCCACCAAGAGAATACTCCGATAGTTGCGTTGCAACATCTGACAAAAGAGTAAGGTCCTTCTGGGGATGAGGTGCAAGGCTGTAAACATGAATCGAAGTGACTTTCTCATATGCAGCCAAGATATCTATTAAAGGTTAGTTATACTTGCTTGCAGCAACCCTGATGTTCGGAGCTGTTCACCTTTGAGTTCCTCTTCCCGAGCAAGAGTTAGGGTGGAAGTTGGGACCTCATCTGATAGAGGCTCCTCGGGCATTGAGCTTGTCATTTCCACATCACCGTCCGACTGCTGGCTTTCGGGGGTTTTAGTGCCATAAACGAGGTAAGTGGCATGAACGGAGTTGGATTTTTGAGCATTTTGGTAATTGTGAAAGTCGTATAGCATCCTAATAGCTGTCAGAAAGCGAGATATAACTTGTGTGTGATGGTCTTACTCTTTTGCGGTGTTGACATGCACATCCAAAGCTCGACTCAGGAGCCGATATGTGATCTACGCTATGTCAGTTTGGTGGCACTGAGTGAGTAAGAACTGGAATATGGTACATACCGGACGTTCTTCGCTGAGCAGACGGTCCGCGAGGAATTTCTTATGTTCGTCCATCTTTGTCGAGTATTTACGACTATTTCGAGCTCAATCAGAGTCAGTGTCAAATAAAGCGGAAGATACAATTGAGTATGCGCGTTGAGACTCAATTCGATGAAATCGCTATCCCTCATTAAAGACACCCGGGTAACGGACGCGTTAAGCGGACGCGGAATCACGTGCCACACTTCCAATCATGATAGACTAAGAGCATAAATATTCATCTAGTGAGTTAGATGCTAACTCTGCCTGGTGTTAGAGCGCGCTTATTGAGCAATCGGGTTCTTCACATTGTCATCGTCATTCTAGCTATCGCGTCTCCAGCGCGACGATTTTATTCTGGGCCTGGGATCGCAACTTTGCCCCCTGTCTTTGTTGCAGCGAATTTTGGTTGTACTTTATACATTTGCACTCACACATTAGCCCATATTGCTCTTTCATTGCACTGCTTTTCCTCTTCCTTCCACCTCGATTTCTTCCTCCATGGCCGATCACGATGTTCCCGATTCGACGGACTGGCTTTCAACGCCTCTTGCCTCCCTTGCTGCTGTTGAAAGCGCATTGCGATGTCAAGTTTGCAAAGACTTCTTCCGGACGCCCATGATCACGACTTGCTCCCACACATTTTGCTCACTATGCATCCGAAGGGCATTATCTAATGAGGGAAAATGTCCGCTCTGTCGCGCACCAGAGCAGGAGCTGAAACTACGGAGCAATTGGTCGGTGGAAGAGGCTGTAGAGGCGTTCGTGAAGGCGAGGACAGCGACTTTGGAAATGGCACGGAATCATGATGGACAGAGAACAACTTCTAAACGAAAAACTGCAGAGGACCATCACGAGTCTGGAGATGCGCCAGATGGCAAGCGGCTACGATCATCCTCGCGACTACGAAGCACTCGAAATACCACGTCTTATACGATACCCACAGAAGAAGATGAGATTGTTGAAGTACCAGACGACGATGATGATTTTCAACCAGAGCCAGGTAAGTGCGCCATGATCTAGAAGTGAAAGAACTGGTTCTGATAAATCACAGAGGATGGTCTTGTTGCATGTCCAGTTTGCAAAAGTCGAATGAAAGAATGGCAGGTATTCAAGCACCTCGAAACATGCACGGGTCCTACACCGAAACCCCGTCGGACTATCGCGAGCAGTTCGAGCTCTAGTTTCAGCCAGCATCGACAGCAGACACCGACTCTCGAACGTCTTCCTGCGATTAATTACTCCATGTACAAAGACCAAGCTTTGCGTAAGAAGATGTCAGATCTTGGAATTTCGAACCAGGGCCCTCGCACCCTTCTTGAGCGTCGACATAAAGAATGGATGACAATATGGAACTCGAACTGCGATGCTGCACAACCCAGAAAACATCGCGAGTTATTACAAGATTTGGAGACATGGGAGAAGACGCAAGGAGGCAGGGCTCCAACTGCAGGACGCTCGGCTCAGAATGCTGCCATTATTAAGGACAAAGACTTTGATGGTGCAGCATGGGCGGCTAAGCATGATGCATCTTTCACGAATCTGATAAATCAAGCGAGAAAGACCAAACTTGAGGCCAAAAGGAAGGCCGAGGCAGCGGCGAAGGAGTCGAAAGCAGAGACGGCCCCGAGTCTCTCTCAAGAACCCACAAACGTCGATCAACCGCAGCCGAACCATTCGACAGTCGACAAGGCGCCAAATTCGTTTTACACAAGTCCCTCGGAAGGTCAGACACGAATTGACAACAGTCGTGGATTAATAGCCCCAGATCCAACAAACTCGACTTTCATAGGGTTGCCGTCAAGTACGGCTGAGATGTCTGCCGACCCATCCTTGTATACGGCAAACCCCAATGGACATTCTCAAATGCCTCCACAGCCTCAATTTCCTGTCTCGTACGATAGCAACATGGATATGAACAATCAGAGGGCATACTCTTACAGAGATGTGCTTCCACAAGACCCAGGGTTGGGTCAAGCATGGCCACAAAATACAGGAAGCAACTCTTGACTTGGAAAAAACGGCGTAATGATGGTGAAGGAGTAAATAGTTAAAGCATGCATCAAGATATGAGATACTACGTAATGATATTAGAGGGGAGACACAAGTGTCCCTTGTGGATATATTCTAATGAACTACGACCCAATTGCACAATCTTTAAGTCCAAAAACGCCCGGGATATCCTGCTGTATTGTCATGTACACGTGAGCTGCTCAATTTGCCCTGATTCTCTTCCTCTCCCAAGTCCTTACAGCTGGCATCTTCTATATTGCCAGGTTCGCAATTCCAGTCTCGGCTGTAGGTGTCTCCTCCTTTTCTCGGATTTCTTCGGTGTCGGCCGGCACGGCTGGCAGTTCGTCGAGCTTCCTTTGTGCCTCGGCCGTCTCCCGCTCCTGGCGAGCTTTCTGCTCTTCGACCTCCTTGCTCTTGTTCTTCTCCTCTTCTTTCTGGCGCTCATGCGCCTCCATGGCCTCGAGTTCGTCGTCGAGCGCACCCTCGTCGACCACTTGGCCGGTGGACTCGGCCATGATGGCACTGATCTCGTCTGTCGCAGTTGTCTGTTCTCGAATGCGGTCCATGACAGCGTCGACGCGATCTGCGCCGCCGATCTGTTCGTTCAGGCTCTTCAGCGCACCCGAAGAAGCCTCCATGACATTGACGAGCTGCACGTTGTCGGCGGCCTGCTCAAGCTTGGCGGCGACTTCCTCCAGTTGATTGAGAGTGGCGTAGCGAGTGGCCAAGGACGTCTCTGCAATCTTCTTCGATTTGAGTGCTGCGAGAGCCGAGACACGGTTCTTCCGTGTGACAGCGTCTTTGGCTGTCTGTGAGAGTTCATCGATGCGTGTGTTAAGGATATCGGTCTGGTGCTTGAGGCTTTCAGTAAGCTCCTTGAGGGATGCAATTGCAGCATCGTCTTTTGTGATACCGCCTTGCTCCCCAGAGCCCTTAATTTTGATCGTGGTTCCGTCGTATTCGATAACTCCCTTGTCGCGCGACAGGAACTTAAGCAGCACGTCCAGATCGGTATCCGTCAAGCGCTGATCCTTTACCAGAACTGCAGAAAAAGCTTTCTGGAATTGCGCCCTACTGAAAACGCGATCGAATCTTGACACCTTGTCGGCCATCAAATCGCCCAGTTCTTTCGCAGCAGCTTCCATATTCTTCACAATGACATACTGGCCAGTTGGCAGCTTGTCGTCTCCTCTTGAAGGGTCCACTACGCCCAACTGCCGGAGCGTCCAGCTCATGACACTCCATGGTAGACCGGCCCAGCTGCGCTGATATATGCTCTGTTGGGATTTCTCGAAATCGGTAAGGGGGATGAAGTCTCGGCTAGCGGTAGCTTCGCGCACTACGGTACCGAGGGCCAGAGGTAGGCCAAACTCCTTGTATTCTAGTGATCGCAGTAAAGAATCGTCGAGCTTGAGTATGAAATGGTCGGGGTTCGATCCGCGATGGGAGATCATACCCTTGGCAACAAGGTCGGAAAGGGCCTGGCGCCATGCTGAGATGTTGGCCTGGTAGCCATCTGGGTTCAGAGTGCGTTGGGATCGAAAATCAGAGTATCGGGCTGGTAATCGCGATCTTGAGGATTGGTTAATCTAAAGTGAACACATAGATGCGTATGACAAGATTGTGTTACCTGCTGAAGCTTGGGTCGTTATGAATTAGGTAGTCAGCGAGCTCACCCATGATGTAGATTCGCACGCTTGATGCGTGCACCCGAAAAGATTAAGTATTCAGGAGGAAGTGGTTCACGGGCTGAAAGGTCCCTGTAAGCAAACAAATCCAAGATACCGTGGGTCGTACGTTTAACGTTGTAGGTTGGATGATGAAAGCTTAAAGGGAAATTTCAAGAATGACGACACATTTGATGCATCCCGTGAATGCACGTCGGCGTAGCCCGTCCCATGGCTTTGGTGGGTTCCATGGGGGTTTGTTGGCTCCAGCTGTCACCAGGGACGATGGCAGTGGGGGTCTGTTAGTGGATTGACAGGGGTTGCATGCTTTGTTCGATACTGTAGTTACCAGATAAATGCCCTGCTCTGAACTCCGCCTATCACGACCAAGTAAACTATTCTAGTTGTATATTTCAACTCATTGCTTTGAATGCCTGTTTCAAATCGATGTGTAGCTTTGACATTCATGAAAGAGGAGAGTAGAATGTTGTCTTGAGATGGTCTTTGTGTGTATTGCCTCAAATGTTGGTCGATCTAGACTTTTGTAATTGTCATGCCTATCTCTAGATTGGACTGAATTGTTCTTTCGACCGAGGTGACCATGGAAATCTAGTATTTGCCTCAAGGTGCAGGCGGATAATTACGGCAGTCAAACTCAAAGCTGAGGTCATCGTGAGGGATTCAAGATATGGATCCAATTCAGGTACAACAACCATAACACCAATAGGGTAGTCCATGGTCAAATATTCTCCCAGACCCAGTTCATCAATAGAAGTTAATGACCAAATCACGGGGTAAGAAGGCAGGTCGTCTCTGGCAAGTTTGTGTATAAATTGTCTGTTATCGTTGACCATTTGATTCTGCTGATTTACCTCGTTTGTTGCTTTAGTATTTTAGCTACAGTATCAACTCCGTGATCTGCCTCATAGCGGAGCCCCCAGTCTCTTATCAACCTACTTACCTTGACACCTTAATTATATAATTCCCTCTATCGCTGTCCTCTTGACACTGGCTCCTCCTTCAAGTCTACATCCCTCCTATCAACTCCAATCACACCATCGTCAACTCCATCTTCCCCACCCTATCATCCGTCTTAGTCAACAAATGAATACCCGTCGGCTCTTCACCACCGCATTCAATACCCTTAACATCACTTTCTCAAAGTCACACTCACGCCCACACTTACTCACTACCCTTTGCCCTCTCTTCACCCGTCGCGCAATGGCTTCTGCTGCTGCCAAACGTCTTACCGGCAAGACCATCCTTGTCACCGGCGCCTCCTCCGGCATCGGACGCTCCACGGCTCTGGAGTTTGCCCGGACTGCGCCCAAGAATGACCTTCGTCTGATCCTCACAGCACGCCGTGTTGATTCTCTCAAGGAGCTTGCCGAGGAGATCAAGAGCGAGGTTGGTGATGGTGTCCAGGTTCTGCCTTTCAAGCTCGATGTGAGCAATCCTGCCGAGGTTAAGGGTATTGTGAACAATCTGCCCGAGGAGTGGAGGAACATTGACGTTCTCGTTAACAATGCGTAAGCTCTCCTACCAAAGTCACTACATGGAGATACATCTAACAAGCAAAAAGCGGCCTTGTCAAGGGCGTTGCTCGCGCCCCTGAAATCGCCGAGGAGGATATCAATGTGATGTTCCAGACAAACGTCACTGGTCTCATTAACATGACCCAGGCCATTCTGCCCATCTTCCTGGCTCGACCTGATGGTGGCCACGGCGACATCATCAACGTCGGGTCAATTGCTGGCCGAGAGCCCTACCCCGGTGGTGGCATTTACTGTGCTACCAAGGCTGCCGTCCGCAGCTTTACTGACAGTCTGCGAAAGGAACTTATTGCTAGCCGTGTCCGTGTAATTGAGATTGACCCTGGTCAAGTCGAGACTGTAAGTCGGAGTCTATTTGATGTATCCTGTAACGTTCTCACATGTGTATAGGAATTTTCTGTCGTGCGGTTCTACGGCGACAAGGCGAAGGCAGATGCTGTTTATGCGTGAGTTGTCCCTCGGCAGCTGGCAACACTACTCATTACACCGTGCTAATTACAAGCAGTGGATGTGAACCTCTCACCCCCGACGATATTGCAGAGATCATCGTGTTTACCGCTACTCGCCGAGAGAATGTCGTTATTGCCGATACACTCGTCTTCCCCAGCCATCAGGTAAGACACAATTAACGTTACAGCCCAAGCCGTAAGGATTCTACTAACCTTGTGACAACAGGCTGGCGCTGGTGTTATGCACCGAAAAGGAGCTTAGATAATTCAGGATAGATAAACAATAACATCGAGGATACAGTTGCGGGCTCTAAATACCATGTGTGGTGAAGACGTTTTATTAAATAATCTGGCCTTGGCTTTGTCTAAGGGATCCATCTTGACAGAGTCATCGTTTACGAGATGTTCGGAAATTTCTCTTGCCCTTAACCCACTTGTCCCCGAAGAGACAATAGACCGTAAAGGTCTTGAGTCACAGGCCTTCTAAGACCGAAGAGTTTGTTCTACCAACGTTCCGTTAAGAACCCATTCTGGGATGAATCGGGCTCCTGCCGTCAACAAGTGACGGCACCGCTGGGTTGCATTTCACCAAGCCTCAACAGAGAGACTGGCATGACACATAACTTCACAAGATCACGAACCTGAACCAAAAGACCGGAAACCGTTATCATAATTCATCACCTACTCTGCTTTTTTTCCGGAATTGTATCCTCAGAGTGAATGGCCCAGTGCAGGACGCCAATGGTTCCTTTCCCCGACGCCTCGCTAAAAAATAAATAGTAATCATCAAAAACACGCACGATAAGTGCTGTTCGAATACCAAGCTGTTCATACAGACTAGGTCCAAGTGCGTAGCATCAGGTGATTGAATAAGATCGGACGCATCGTGATGCCATTCCATCTAGTCACCGTAGTGTTGGAAGAGAGGGGATAGAGCCTCGCCATAGTGGTTACGTCGAATGGCTTCAGCCAATAGGAACGAAAGGTCGAGAACCACAAGCTTGCTGATGTTGCGTGCCCTGTCCTTATCAATAGGGAAGCTGTTAGTGACAACAATCTGGTCGATGCACTCGCATGCTTGCAGCTGCTCCAAACTGTCACTGCCAAACACACCATGAGTGGCCATGCAATAAACCTTCTTGGCCCCACCCTTCTTGACCACAGTCTCTGCGGCAGCGATCCAAGAGCCGGCCTTATCGATCATGTCATCCACGATGAACACAGTGCGGCCCTTGACGTTTCCAACCAGGGTGATGAGATGTTCAGCACCAGGTTCTTCAAACGCGTTGTCCTCTTCATCGGAGCTTGCCGCGGCATCGCCAGATCCTCCAAGAGACTGGGGCTCAACAAAGAATGACGACGCATGAGACATCGTCATAGGATCATCCTCAACGCTGCCATCGATAACGGATCGATCAGGAGATGGGAAGTCATCCTCGACAATACGACCTTGAACCAAACGACCCTGTGTGACCTCAGACGCCTTATGGTCATCGTAGTCCGTCTCGCCGCCGCTCGCAGGATCAGGCGATCCTGCGGGAGGTGTGGTATTGGGATCCGCAGGCTCGGCGGCGTTGGGGGTGGATGAGCGAGCAGAGGTATTAACCCGTGTGGGTGAGCCCTGTGAGTTCGTCATGATTCGCGAAGTCCGAGGAGGGGTTGTTTCCCTCTTAGGGGTGACTTCGGATTCGGCAACGCGTTCAGAAGCCCGTGGTCCACGATAAGGAATAGGACGGTTGGACTCCAATGGCGTCGGCTGGCGCTCAACATTGTGATCAAAATGTCGCATGATCATGCTAGTCGTCATGTTACTGACACGCTTCCTGTCGGTGGTAACAATTCCGAAGTTGAGCTTAAGAGCATCCGCAAGCGATGTCACACGCTTGGTTCCTCCAGCATTTTTGGAGACCACGACCGCATCGCGCCAGTTAGGCACGCTGTGGCGGATCCACTTAGCGAGGATAGGCTCTGCATGCAGATTGTCGACGGGACACTTGAAGAAGCCTTGCATCTGAGAAGCGTGGAGGTCGACAGTGATCACGTGCTTAACGCCAGCAACCCCCAACAAGTTGGCAAGCATGCGAGCAGTAATCGCACCTCTATGCGACTTCTTCTTGGACTGCCGGCTGTAAGGGAAATAAGGAAGGACGGCTGTTCAACGAGTAACAAGTGAGCCGATTGAGGTCTCAAACAGGGGAAGAGAACCACGAACCAGTGACTTTGTTAGCAGAACCGCCTTTGCAGGCCGAGATCATGATGAGAAGCTCCATGATGGAATCATTGATGCTAGGGCTGCCCGACTGGACAACAAAGACATCCTTCTCTCGGACACTTGTCAAAATTCTGACGCTCGTTTCACCCTTAGTCAACTGGTTAGCTCAAAGCACGCAGTTTTCTTCACTGCCAGACATTGGGCAGAACGCATCGTTCCCATAGGGCGCGTCGGGGACGGTTTGCCAGAGAGGTTATGTTGAATAACAATGGCCACGAGGGCAAGGGAAGCTCACATTGGAGAACTGAGTAAGCTCGGCACTGGCAGGGTGCATGCCCAGGTTTTCACAGATTTGACCTGTGAGAACTGGGCATGAATTACCTGCAAAGATTAGTGTGTTGCGCATCTTGGCCAGTCCATCAACTGAGGTGGAAAAAGCGAAGCGTGGAGGGAAGTAAGAAGGAAGAAGAAAGTTTGAGGTTGGAGGAAAGCTGCGTTCAGGTAGGAGCTTTTTTTTTCTTCGTCGCCCCGGTCCGGAGTACTGTGTGAATTATGTTGGAAATTCACTGTCCCTTTGTCCCTCCTGCTATCACATTAGTGGTAAGAGGACAAACTTCACCTTGCGAGACGCCCCACAGGCGCAGCCAATACAGTGCTCCACACAGTACACACCCCCGCAATCATTAAACCAAGCGGGGCAAGCCGGAAAGTGCGTCACGGCTTTGTATTTTCCAACTCATGGGGGGTCCAAAAATGCTTATTAGACTCGGAGTCTTGTGCACAGGAAAATATCCCGTCGTCCAAGAGTTGAGTTTCATGGTTACTAACAAACCTGACCTGCTCGATTTCGATATATCTTGTGCAGAAATAACCACTCCAGCAGCTTTGTGCTTGTTGAAAATGCGATAACGACTCCCAAGCCCTCCATATCTCCCGCAAAATGGGAATACCTCGTCTCATTGTTACCCTAGAACCATACGTTGTTCATGGGGTTCTCGATAACCAACACGTAGTCATAGATGGCCCGGCATTGGCATATCACATCCTCTATATCTGCAACAGGCACGGCATACCTCAGCCGTCGTACAAGCTCCTAGGCGAGACTGCTATAGCATGGCTTGATGAGCTTATTCGATGTGGTGTAAGCGTGTAAGTCAGAGTCCTTTGTTGGCTGATGTAGACTGACCACGACTTCCAGTGACGCTATATATTTCGATGGATATCTACCGCACGCAAAAGGGCCTGTTCGCATGCAACGAATGGTCAAGAGCCTCAATCAGCTAAAGGCTTTACATTCTGCTGATACCCAAGGTTTCTCTTTGTCGTATTTCTCAGCCGTGGATGAAACTTCTCCAACTCTTTTTTCTGCAGCCAAACCACCAGGGAGACCGGCCCTGCCTCCTAGCTTTCACGTTCCCGCTATTATAGAAGCTCTGAGGTCTTCTCCGCGCTATGCAAAGCTCGTGCACCTTGTTCCAGGAGAAGCCGATGCATACTGCGCACAGCATGTGTCGGAATCAGGTGGCACAGTTTTGACCTCAGACTCGGATCTGTTAGTCCATGACTTGGGAAAAGGGAGCGTCGTTTTCCTTCGAGACATCTATTTAGATGTGCAGTCTAATCTTGCGTGTGCGAGCTTCAGCCCTGCGTACATCTGCGAGAAACTCAAGCTTGCTTCGTCGGCCGAGATTTGTCGATTTGCTTACGAACGAAAATGCTCCCCTCATTCGACTCTTCCACAACTCTTACAAGACTGCGCACGGCCAATCACTGACCGTGAGGGCTACGTCGAGTTCTGTCATGAGTATTTAGACCATGTAGTCGCATCTATACCCGTCTCTGTACAGGGAGCTCCTATACAAATTGGCTCTCTGGACCCGAGAATATCAGAGATGGTATTGCAATTGGGCGATCAAGGCGACAAGATGGATGGTACTAATGATCTGAAAATATTCCTTCCAATCTTGCTTGAGAGTCCATCACGAGGGAGTGCTTGGGAGCAGAGCACTCCGATACGGCAGTTGGCTTACACGATAGCCCGCTGGATTGTTCCTGGCTCTGCTTCAACTATCCAAGAGTATAGGCGTGTGAACACTACGGTGCAGAAAGGACGACAAGTTCTTATGTTGCCTGAGAGAGCAGCAAAGGCTCGGGCCCAAGATCTTATCAGGTTGATGTCTATGGCCAAAGCAGGATCCCAAGGTGGTGCAGCTCAAGCCTGGCACACGCTTTGCTTGACCTTGGATATCCGTTATTGTCGCGAAGAAGGCAAACATTCCCATACGTTGCAGACTCTAGAGGAGAGTTTGCAGAGCCCAGCGTTCAAGAGAGTTACCTGGGACACTGTCCACTTCGCCGCACATCTACAAGCAGCTTACTATTCGTTTCGGCTCTTGAAGCAAATTTTGTCGATTGCACAAACCAAAACTATGTTACCAGAACTACAAGACATGCTGTTATCGCTTCCACCCTTGGCAGAGTTCCCCGATGTTGACAAAACACTCACGTTTCTGCAAAGAAGTAGCCAGGTAGATGTTTTCAGGACAATCTCCAGGCTTGTTCCATTACCGGATATGAATGTTGCTACGAAGCCCAAGCGAACCGCCAAAGACAAGAAGCGGAAAGTCAGCAAAGAGAATGCACCCAAATCAAAAGCCAGAATTGCGAAGCCTGCAACAAAAAACTTCTTTGACGTCCTATCCCATCAGGGGTGACATCACATGCCGCATGTAGCTAAGATAGAATCAATTGCACTTCTCTTGTGTGATATTGGTCACATAACGATTACTTGTAGCAATAACTATTTCCATAAGTTCAACCATTGTTGAAGATTCCGTATCGAATCAGCCAGTTACCTCTCGTTGCGCCGCCACCAAACCCCGACCTATCCGTGTTTCCTTACATCGTTCAATATAGTACTCATACAATCATTTGTTCTGAAACTCACTCAGGCCATGAATCTCATCAAGAAGTTGTGACAAGAGACTAGTCTCTTGCTCAACGTCATTCACATCGCGAAGCAAGTTTTCTTGAGGCGTGCCGTTGCTAGCCGACTTGATAATCTTCCATGCCCGACGGAACTCGTCTCGAATCGACACAATGCCATTGTGCGTGACAGTTCGAGCCACATTGTGATCTAGCTCGAAAGGATCCTCAATAGCAAAGAGGTATCGGTGGCGAACTTCCTTGAAATCGCCCGTCTTGGCGGCTACGCTACCTGACTTGCTCTGTGCCCCAACTTCTTTTGAAGGATTCTCTTTGGAGGTTGCCGTTGTTGGAACCCCTTGGTCGGGCTGAGGCGGTGGGTGAGCGCCTACATTTTGAGCCTCAAGGACTGTCTTGGCGCCAGTCCAACCCTTCTCATGTTTCGTTCGCAAGCCACCAAGAGTGCGCAGACTGAGTACATCTCTGCCCCAATCAAATCCTCTGCCCGAGGAAGTGCTTAGCATACTGCTATGGGCATAATACTCGAAGAAACCCCGCAGGAGATGGCCAATAGTGTCGCTGTTACCATTGAGCTGGTTCGCAAAAGCCAGTCGCTGAATTTCTTCTTCGTTACGCCAAAACTGAACATTGTGGCCTCGGCACATAGTCAGGTCCTCAAACTGGACAGGTGAAAGCCCTGGAGGTGGCGGAGGAGCGAGTTGTTGGAGGTTAGGACTAACGAATGGTTCGGCCACATTGACCAGGTAGTGAAGGACCATCAAGACGTAGCCATAACTACTCAATGTTCCTCGATATCCTGAATTGATACCACGCATCTTTGCCCAGTGCTTGACGAACAACACCATGGGCCGGACACGCGGATCGGTGTGGGAGTAGCACCGAAGAAGTGCTGTATTGTGAAGGGCTAGATGTGCTGAGAAGTTGATATCGCATTGGACACCTGTGCCCGTCTTAGGGAACTCTAAGTGATCTTTGTAGCGATCGCGCGGCTGGTTTGGAGCCATCTTGTGAGGGTCAGGCAACTGTCGAATTCTCGTGACAAGGTCCGATGTGGTTGGTGTGAGAGGAATGGAAAATCCATCGCCAAGACCATTCTCTCCAATTTGTTGCAAAGGCGAACGGAGTAGCTCAACATAGTCTTTAACGTCTTGAACAACAGATTCATCGTATAAATCCTTGTCTATCGCTCGTTCAAATTCCCATGCAAGATGAACGCTTTTGTGCAATAGCCCGACCCCCCGGAGTGACAGGTTCTCTTGGCAGGTGGTCAGGCAGCCCTGTAACATCTTTCGAATATCCTCCTGATGGATACCGGCTACATACTGGGTGACAAGAGTTTTTGTCCACTCCGAGGCAACTTGCTCGTTGGCTGCTTTGAGGCTGTTGAATATATACAAGGCTCTTGTGTAGTATGACATTGGGGGCTCGTGCTGACCCTGTTCTAAAATCACGAACTGCACAGAGGGGGCTTTCTTGAGCTTGTCAAGGGCCAATTGCAGTTCCTTAGTGTAGAATATAGGATCATGACCAAAGTTTTCCTTGTACTGGACATCTTCCCAAGCTTTCAGTGCCTGCTCTGTGAGGAAGCGTGAGGGCTGGCTTCGCTCCTCCACGCCGCTCTCCTCCCACAGCTGCCGGATCTGTTCACCTTCGACCTGTGTATACACACCAAGCAGAGATCGTTTGCTCAATGAGGCCGTATCTTGCGTAAAAGCAAGAGATGGGTACAGGGACAGCCGGGTTTGAAGGTGTGCATCTGAAAGCCCAGCAATAAAAGCTTCACTGACCCTGTTCAATAGTGTCCAGTCTTGATCCGAGAGGATTTGATAGTTGGACATTGTAGCATCGCGGCCGCCTGCTCTGCGGAGAACTCGTTTGGCCAAACCGTAGTATGAGGAAATTGAGCTTTTGGGTCCTTGCTTGAGCTCAATTATCTGCGTATCGTCCTCGGCGGGATTTGATGGTGTAGACTCAATAGTGGAACAAGGGTTCTTTTTGTCTCCTGGAGTACGATTCTGGTCACCTTCGTGATCATGCGAGGCTGTGTTCTGTTCGTGTTCTTCGTCTTCATGAGTTTCATGGACGTCGTCCAGTCCATTTTCCCACCGAAATCGTTCTTCAAGAAGCCCTTTGCGGAGCTTGTCTGGTGGCGCCTCGCACAATTTGATGATGGGCACCCTGGTCCGAGTCAGGAGTCTGGCCCCAAGACCAGCCTCCAGGAATGCCTTTTCCAGCAAACGTGGAATAGGAGATCCTGGAGCATCTGGTTGGGTAGCGGACATTGGCGAGAGAAGCCCGAGATCCATGTCTGAAGCCTTGGTCGCGAAACCTGATGACAAACTGCCAAAACACTTGAGTTGAACTGTGAGAGGGTGGAAATCGACTTCTGGCTTCTCCTTTCTTTCATAAGTGGCGATTACCTCCCTGCTAATAGCTTCGATGCGGCAACGAAAGTTCTCTTTATTTGCAATTTCGGACCTTTCTATCTCAGAATTTGAGACAACTTGGAAACACAGCTGCTCGAGTAGAGCAGCCTGTGCTGCGATCTCTTCAGGATGGAACTGAGCCGCGCGTCTAGCGTTGTACAAGTAGCCCGGGCCTCGATTTGGTAGAGATGACATGGAATCCGCGCGGACGCCAGTAGAAGGAGGGACATTGTCATAACCTCGGGGCCTGGACTGCTGAGGGCCATTCCATGGACGTTGAGAATATGAGCCGCTCTGGCGATTTTCATTTGATGCCATCCTTGACTGAGAATCCACTTGTGTATGCCGCTGATAGGATTGAGTCGGCCGGGAGTAGTGGGAAACAGGACTTTGGTGGTTTCTGTTCTGAGGAGGTTGTTGGTATTGCTGCTGTTGTTGCTGGGCCCGAGGGTCAATGGATATCGACAACTGTGAGCTCATCTGGCGCCTTTGTGCCTGGTTCAAGCGCTTTCGTGACGGCTTAGACGGGTGAAGGGCACCGTCGGACGATTCAGCACGAACACCAGCGTTTCCAGCTCCATCCTGACGGACGGAAGACTGTGCAGATACGGTTGGTGAGGCATCCTGGGTTTGCGTACCACTGGAGATGATGAGATTGCGTAGGTGATTCTCTAGACCTGCAGGGTGGTCACTGGGGACCTCTCCTAGAGGTTCGCGACGATGAGGAACCATAGAGGGCCAAATAAACAATCCACATTAAAGTGCGAAGTGCTAGTATGTAAAGGTGACAAACTCACTCAGCGACCCTTTCTTCAGTGAAGAGTCTGAATGAGATGACGATGCTTTGTAATGGTTGATTGAGTATGAAGTAGTCCCATTCCGTTTGAGAGACTATTGAGTAAAAAGTTCAAGTCATCTGAAACTTTTCATGAGCCGGCGAAAGGGTCGAAGTAAACAGACACAAGCCACGACACAGTTTATGAGTACGTTCAGTCCTGAGGGTTTCGTCAAGCTTGGTGTGGTCTGAAAGGCAAAGACGAGTGCGTGCTTTTTGCACCGCCTCGCCAGTGTAGGGAATATGGGACGTAGTGTATGATAAATTTGGCGGAAAATCGGTATGAGTATTGTTCTTGCTTTGAGGAAGACTGAATTGGGGCGATAAAAGTATGGAAGATGTTGTTGAAATGCGCCTGTTGGTAGATCTCCACAAAATGCAGTTATGCGTTCACTGTTTGCCAAAGATATGCGCTACAGTATTACATAAATCGCCTCATTGTGGGAAGGTGGCGCTAACGGCAGCAGGCCACAATAAGATACGACAATTATTTGACTGAGGGGAAACTCAGAGTACAGTATTAAGTGGTTTTTCTAAATGAAAGCCATGATCTAAAGTTCAACCAAGCAGGATTCGTTTAAGTTCATATAAGCTGCTTAGATCGCTTCCATAGTAGCATTAGATGCCACTGAAAACTTGAAGAATCAATCAAGGCAACAGCCACGCAACAACGTTCTAGCAAGAGAATTCAAAGACTAAAAATTAAGGGGAAAACACAATCTAATAAGGCGATCTCCCGAAAGACGCGAAAAGAACAAAGACAATAGTAGACATGTTCAAATAGCGAATAAAGGGTAACTAGCTGCTACCTCACTTTATTGATCGTAGCACTAATAAGTGGGTTAGCCTGTCACCAGCCACTTGTGGCTCACCTCTTTGGTGCCTTTGTCCTCGTCATAAGATAGCAGAGGTAAGTGCGCCGTCTTGCTTAGCATCTTTGTTCGTGCACCAAACACTCTTGTTGTCAATAAAGATAGAACCTCCGTCGCACTCCAGCTTGGAAGAACTGGCCTCTTGCAGTATCGTTAACTTGAGCAGATTCTAAGCAACATTCATATCACGTGCGATTTCTTCGAGACGCAGCGCGTTAATCTCTTGCTTCGCGCCCGGCGCAGAGCTAGGCTACAGGCCGTGACCTGTTATTTTCGGACCACTCTATACTGAAAGCATTTCAAAATATCGCGAATAACTACATCAACATGAGCGCGCCACCACCAGGAAACCCGCCGGCCAACGCACCCGGTCGTCCCAATGGCGCCTCAAAGAGCCAGAAGGCAAACCCTCTCCGACCGATGCGAAAGAAGCCTAACCCCCTGGTCTCTCGAAGACCACCCCCCAGACCTGCGCCGCCGTCTGGCTCGGGGACAAAGAATGGAGCGAAGCCAAACATTGAGGAGGTCCGGAGGCAAAATGGAGGATGGTCGGAGCCACCACCAGCTCAGTATAGCGACATTCCCATCATGACAACAAAAAAGGCCCTCCTTGACGGTATCCGCTACCACATGATGAAATTTACACAGTCCAAACCAGGCGACAGACCAATCGACCCGACAGATCAAGATGATTTCGCACGTCCTGTGACATTGCATCGACGAGATGCTCGTCAACCACCCCCGGGAAGAGCTGTCAAGATTGAAGCGCCAGATGCGCCTCAGGCTGACGAGCAAGAAGCTGAGAAAATGGCACAAATGAAAGCCGAGAGGGAAGCTCAGCGCGCAATTGACCAGGCCAAGATTGCGCCTGTCGCCAAGGACGCTAATCCCAAGCGACCAAAGAAGCAAAAGGAGGAAAAGACGACCTTCAACAGAGCTCCTAAAACCGAAGCGGCCAAAAAAGAATCTGACATCCGATACGAGGAAGCCCTCCCATGGCATCTTGAAGACGCCGAGGGGAAGAACGTGTGGGTTGGAAACTATGTCTCTGCTCTTTCCGAATCAAACGTTGCATTCATGATAGATAAGTCGGTGTTTCGCATGGTTCCTTTGGAGAAATGGTACAGATTCACATCGAAGCCTCCATTCCAACCCTACACCATTGACGAGGCCGAGGCGCTTATGAGCAAAAAGGTGGACGTTGGCCGTTGGGTCATGAAGGATGAGGAGAAGAAAGCTGGGCGACAGGATTTGGAAGCCACTCGACGAATGTTTTATGGAGGTGGTCAGATGGTGAAGACCGAAAGCGCTACATTCAAGGCAGCCTCGAGATCAGAGAAACTCGACCACGACGAGATTGATATGTCTGGCGATGAATTCCAAGATGACGACGAGGCTCCCATGTTCGAAAAGAATGATGACGAAGATACAAAGGAGACCAAAGAACGCGTTCGCCGCGAACAACTGGGTGCCAACTTGTTCGGTGAAGGTGATGAGCGAGAGGTTGACAAGGAATTGGATGAGCAGCTTCGGGAGGAAATTATGAGGCAGACCCTTGGTAAAGCTACCAAGAAGGCGCTCATCAAGCGAGATAGAGAGGACATCTATGAAAGTGATAACTCTGAGGAGAACCCGTGGTCCAGCTCGGTAAGAACCCCTCTATATATATGGTCAAAACAAAGCTAACTAGTGCTCAAGTCTGATGATAACTCTTCAGACGAAGAAGAAGACGAAGAGAAGAAGGAAGAAGAGAAGAAGGATTCTGGAAAGGAAGACAAAGCCCAGAGCGGCTCTGGCTCGAAGGGCACTAATACCCCATCTGGCAAGAAGCCTGAGGGTTCCAAGAAGAGTAAATCACTCAAGAGAGCTGGCTCTCCAGCACTCTCTGAGTCTAGCGGAAACGAGTCTTCCCGTAAGAAGCTCAAGAAGAATGTCACATCGGCTGCTGGTAGCAGGTCTGGTACTCCTCTGCCACAAGGCGCAGCCGCCCGTCGAGCTCTAGGTGCCGGATCTGGTAGTGACGGAGAGGCCACCGCTGGCGAAATGTCAGATGGCGCTATGTCAAAGAGGAAGAAGTTGAAGATCGTCAGCCACAGCGCTCGAGGCACTCCTTCGGCGTCAAGAGCTGGCAGCCCCAACCCTACGCAGGGTGGTAAGTTTCTGCTCGATTTGGTTAGAATCCGAACCATAACTAATCATATCTTACAGCTGCCTCTCCTGGCTCTCCTGGCGGCTCAAGTGTCGAGCCGTCCGAAATTCTGGACAAGATTCCCAACGAGGGCATCACCATCGGCGAACTTATCAAGCTCTTTAACCACCGCCTTGGTGACAAAAAGGAGGGCAAGATGCCTAAGACAGAATGGATTCAACTGGTGAAGAAGATTTGCGAGTATGGACCTGATAAGAGGCTTCGCCGTAGATCTTAGACGCCTAGATATCGTGATAGGTCGGAAATGTGTTGCTCTGATCAAGATTTATTTCCCTTGAAAGAATCATTTCCTTAGTGGACCTGAGACTGAGATGAGATCGGGGACGACGATGGATGAGATGATACATCCAACAGTACATGTTGAGCGGATGAGATCGAATTAAAAAGCGCTCAGAAATGGGTATATAATAGAATAACTGTATCAAACTTTACTCGTCTATTCATCCATCTGCCATGAATAATCCAGTCCCTTGTTTCGCTCCCTCCGATTGATGGCCTTGAACCTTTCTGCTTCAAACCCATTACCGCGATCAACGCCATCCCATCGGTAGCCTGGCTTGATACCGTACCGGTTGGGCGGCGCTGCACCTGCGTATACTGGTTTTCGCTTCGACTTTTTACCTTGCCCCTTTCCGGATTCCTTCTTCTCGCTCATGAACTGCATCATGGGATCATTCCAGCGGTCCTGCTCCTTCATTTCCTGATTCATTTCTTCGTCATCGGCTGTGCGAGCAAATGACATGAGCTTGGCATCTTGTAGCTTCTCGCGTCGTTTGCGCGCCTCCTCGAGTTGCACATCACCCTTGAGAGCCTCCTTCGCAAGTCGTTCCTTTTCCTCGGCATCGGCAGCTGCGCGTCGAGCTTCTGCGCGTTTCATAGATATGTCGATTCTCCGGCCGGTGGCGTCTCGATATACCGTTTCTTCCTCCTTAGCCGACTTGCGATGCCGCTCGAATTCTTCGCGTTCCTCCTTTTGTCGTCGCTTTAGTTGTGCTGATACAGTGGCTGCGCTTTGCAATCCTGCATGCGTTCCGTCGCTCATCTTGACAGCAGACCCGTCTTCCTCGATAATCGGCATGTCCTCGTCCTCGTCGCGACCTGCATTTTGCTCCGCTGCTGCTGATGCTAAGATCGCGTCTGCGGCTGCTGCAGAATCGTCCTTTGATGTCTCGTCGCCAGCCAGCGATTTCCAATTACTTTTCTTAGTTTTTCGAAACTCTGCGGATCGCCCTGATACCGTGACTGGGGCATCTATTCCCTCGTCGTCTTGCTGCGCATTGGCATTGCCCCAGCCTGAATCGTCATCGTCTGTGATAAGAAGACCGTTATTGGCCTCGACGCCACGCTTGCGCTTTCGTTTCTTGGCGGGTTTCGGGTCGGCGACTAGATATTTCGAGGCCAGATATTCTGATAGATCTGAAGGCATTGTGATTTATGGTGCGACAAACTATAGTTTAATGTTTATGTCCCAGATTTGGCATGGAGTTGCCTTGACTTTCTCATGCGACGTATGCAGTTACCAGGTATTACAAACTCTCACCCCGCTAGAGCAATCCAAAGCTCAACCTTCCCCTGTTCTCAGGTGGATTCCGCTGAGCCCATGAGCCAAATGGTACGTACCGCTATCATGTCCCAGGTTTCCACATGATTGCCCAACCTTTGTCGGTAATCAAAGATCAAAGTTCCTCGATGTTCAAGGCTACATTGTTATTCACCTAATGTACCTCTCTTGTCAGGTATAATATCATGCCGATCCGACTTGCGACTCTTACAATTTGCGACTCACCCTCACCCTCCTGCGCCTCTTAATCCTCCGAACTCCGGCCCCATATTCTAAATCCCCTACGATTACGACACTCTCCGATATCATCACAGCAAGCCGCAGGTCGCCATCGCCTTCATGCCACAGCCTCTTGAGAATGAAGCTTCGCCAACGGAACCGCTTCAGGCGTTGCCGGCAGCTGCGTCTGCCATGAAGCTCACGAAATCGAGACACTCCACCCCTGTCCTAGAGTCGTTACCGTTGTCGCAATCTGAAACCAACCTTGCCTTTCGTCGCTCGAATCCGTCGGCCGCTTCCTTATATGCTTCCACACTCTCTCCGCCTGGTTCGCGGTCCATATCACCAGCCGGGAGAGGTTCGCCTTCTCGAGTTCTTTCGCATACCGTCTTCGATGCACGACCCAACCGGCCACTCCCTGAGACTGCGGGAGACGGCTCTGAACCGTTAAACCTGATCCTTCGAGCATTTGTCCCCCATGTCTCAATTTACACTTCAGAAGATACGGATGCTTTGATGAGCGAAAAGGGCTTCCGGAATAGCCTGTGGGAACTCCTTCGACCATTTGGAGAAGATGTGCCAGGCAAGGTTACAACAAGAGATAGTAACGGCTTGAGTAAAGTAGCAGAGGGATTTTCGATCAGATTTACAAGATTTGGCGACAATATTGAGCACCCTGACCCAACAGTCTCGGGCTTCAGAAATCCCGCCTCGTCACAAGCTCAGAATGGTAGCCAGGCAAGCACATCAAGGGACAAACAGTTTCTTACAGATGTGGAGGCTGTGGTTGATAGTCACTTGTCCTATGCAGAGGAGTCTTTCGCAGCAATGCCACATCGCGGCTTGTTCGCAGATCAGGAGACCGACTCGGGAGAGACATCGCCATATTATGCTCTATATCTGCGGCGATTACTATCCGGTCTTCCTATATCACCGCATGAAACCTTCTCGCATCCAGTAGCATGTGTTATTGCCATTAGCTCACGGAAT
Organism: Fusarium torulosum; assembly: GCA_900312805.1. Lineage (NCBI taxonomy): Eukaryota > Fungi > Ascomycota > Sordariomycetes > Hypocreales > Nectriaceae > Fusarium > Fusarium torulosum. Next base: position 67,402 of record ONZP01000117.1, read on the forward strand.
CCCGACCCGCTTGAAGAGTTAAGGAGACTCTACACTGAGACAAACCAAGGTGCTAAGAAGCTGCCCCCTTGGGTAGACAGTGAATTCCTCCGATATTATGTGCTGGTACATGATGAAGAAAAAGACGACATAACAAAATCTATGGGACTATTCGAACAGATGAAGCGACATCTTGGAATGCATTGCCATCTTCTTCGATTGAGAAGCAGCCAGAGTGCCGAGACAGACGATGACAGCATGCCACTACCCCGTAGTGATTGGATGTCAGCCCATGAAGAGCTTGAGGACATCCGACGAAGCGAAGACGATGAGGATTTTGAGGACCCAACACGCTACATATTTGAATCTGATGCTACTGCCATTCGTACATTTGTGCGTGAGATGGTGACCATGTCCATTGTCCCCCATATGGAGCGGAACATCTCCCTTTGGAACGATCAAGTGGCATCTCGCAGGAGAGGTCTGACCGGTCGTTTCATGAATCTATCAAGAAAATGGGCATTTGGTGGCAGCTCCAGAAACTCAACAGGTGGCACTAGCAATGCAAGAGACAACTACAATGCTGCTGGGTTTTATGGATCAGAAGCCCCTGAGGCTATCATGCGGAAATTGGCAGACTACGCCTTCATGCTGAGAGACTGGAAGTTGGCGCATTCAACATACGACTTATTGAGATCCGATTTTAGCGATTCCAAAGCTTGGAAACACCATGCAGCCGCCAACGAAATGGCTGCCCTGAGTCTTTTGATCCTCCCACAGCAAATGTCGTCTAAGAATCGCGCTGAAACCATCGATCAAATGCTTGAGGCTGCCTTCTATTCTTACAACACCAGGTGCAGTGCTCCTTATGGGGCCTTGAGAAGCTTACTCTTGAGCCTGGAACTGTTACGCTTGCGAGGCGGCACGAACATTGACGATGCAGGCCGTTGGGGGGTAAGGCTTCTTGAGTCAAAGATTGCTGGCAACGTGGGTGATGCTTTAATAAAGGAACGTATCGCCACTTGCTACAGCTCGAAAGAGGGAGTCGGAAGTTGGCGCTGGGGCTCACGTCGTCGCAAGTCGGCAACGTGGAGTATTCTTAGTGCAGATGCCTGGCTCCAGCAATCAAAGCATATCCAGGCGCGACGGTGTCTAGATGAGAGCCAGAGGATGTACTCGACTTTGCCCCATAAGGAGGGGATTTACAAATTCGAAGCGGCGGGACACTTCATGGCATCATTGCAGCATAGTTTGGCTGAATCACCGGATGCCTCGGACAATGATGGTGAAGGCGACAATGATGATGATATTGATGAGGAGAGTGAGGCTCTTAATGATATGAAGCCAAGACGACCGAGTACGGCGGCGGCGGATATGTATCGAGATGCAGCCAAGGAGGAAGGTAGCAGCACAGACGATAGCACATAAAGAATACAATATTCATGAATCGAGCCTTCTACATAACTACATAATCCTTCATATGTCCCCTGTTGATATTGGCGCATTTAATCGTACCATGCCGCATTAACCTTAATCATATTTATGGAATTAAGGTGTGTAGTAACGCGAGGAAACACACCTGCTTCTTTCGTGGTTCTCATATCCAGCGATAGCTCGGAGTTTACAAACCCACAGAATATCATCTTCTTACGGTATTGTTAGAATGATATTAGTAGCCCCAACGAACGTCAGACAAACACTTGAGCTTTATGATCTCCCAACGTATATTTGGCTCATGGCATGATAGTCTAGTATTATTCCATTGAAGGTATCTAATTAGTTTCGCAAAAGTAGGTTCTCGTTCTGTATCCTCAGCAATATCTTAGGTTCCCAGCTACAACGCTGAATGTAGGACAAGTCAAAACACGCCAAAATGTCACCATAATCTGACGTGATATCCTGTGAAAAGAAAATACCATACAGATGTTCTATAAAGCCTGCGCAGTTTGTGCACGGCAGCGAGCAGCCTCCTGTGCCACTACCACAGCCCGTTGCTCGGCTATCAAAAGACGCTGCTTGCGAAAGGCGCCAAACGCAGAAATGACCGAACAAGCTGCAACAGCAGTTGCTATCTTCATCTCAACCTTGAAAGCATCGGCGTACGTATAACGAACAGCTGACCACTGTGCATCTGACAGGTGAGTGCTGGAACTGCCAACTGTTGCTTGTTCGTAAGGGGTTAGGACGCCTGTAAGGTAATTTGTGCTCTTCTCATTGAGCAGAGCCGATGAAGCTGCGATACCCAGACTACCTCCTAACAGTCGCACCTGTGAGAGGATGCCCTGTGCAGGGGCTAGAGAATTGTTAGCATGAGATGTTCTCACTTGCAAGTTGTATACATACCATAGTCTCGAATGGGTACCTCAACCATTGACAACATGGTTGACGACGCGACAGTCAGTCCAAAACCAAGGCCGCAGAACGACATATAACCAAGCAGCTTAGCATCCCCAGACTCATGTGACAACGAAGAGAGCAACCCACAACCGAGCGTCATGAAGCACGAGCCTACTAACAACGACTCAAAGGTAAAGTTCTTTGTAGCATTGATCTTCCCAGCTATCACACTGCCGATTGCGGACGTTCCCAACATGGGAAGTAGCATAACGCCTGCGATAAGAGCTGACTTTCCACTGACAACTTGAAAGCGCAGAGGGATTGCATAGATGAGTAGTAGATATGGGAAGCCGGTGAGAAGCGTATTGACGACAGCTGTAGAGTAGATACGATTCCGGAAGATGTTGGTTGGGAAGGCGGGTGCGAAGCGTTCGTGCCATCGATGCTGAATAAATATCTGCCAAGAAACAAGCAGACCGCAGGCGAACAACCCGCATACTAAGGGTCCAATGAAAGCGGCAGTTTTCCATCCTTCGTTGGATCTCGATGTACCAGCGTTTTGGAACGAGAATACAACCAGGACAGCTGCGGCAATGGCAAGGAATGAACCCAGGAAGTCTACTTCTTTCCAAGCACGTCGTTGTATCTTTGGGAGATATTCAGCTTTAGGCCAAGTAAATATGAAAATGAGAAGAGAGATAAAACCAACAGGGCCACTAGATTAAATTAGCTTCGCTGAACTCGGCATTAGGGAGAAGATAATACTTGATCCAAAAAACCCATCTCCAAGAAGAGTAGTGTGTCAAGATACCGCCCAGAACAGGGCCAAGAACACCCGATACGGTTATGACAAGACCAACCAGGGCCCCGATGTGTGGCTTGATGCTTTCGGGGCTGATCTCGGGCAACATGATCATCGTGAGGGAGTACAATCCTGTCTTTGTCAGACTCCTGAGCTGTGGTAGAAGTAATCGTGCTTACCTGAGCCACCGATACCCTGCAGAGCACGAAATGCAATAAGCTGGCTAAGGCTCTGTGCAAAACCACATGCAAGAGAGAAGATGAAAAAGATGATGTAGGCTGCGATGAAGGCATCACGACGTCCTACAACGTCAGAGATGCGTGCAAAGACGATGGCACATCCCAGATAAGCAAGAGTGTAGGCAAGAGCGACCCAGTTGACGTCTTCAAGGACCTCAAAGTCAACGCCGATACTGTGTAAGCTTGTAGCTACGATAGATGTGTCTATCATGGAAAGGAACAGACCTAGGAGAACTCTTGAGGGCATCTGTCAGTCAAGTATAAGTAAGTATAGATGGAAATAGAACTTACCCAACACACAGGCCCCAGAAACGAGCTATTGGGATCGTGAGCTCTTGAACTTCCTCGCAATCTGATTCTGTAGGGGTACGTTCTGTTTGGGAGCCTGGGGTAGGGGTAGTCTCTGGTTTGCCATCATCATGGACGCGAAAGTCACCACTCTTGAGTTCTTCATTCATGATGAGCCAAAACAAAAAAAAGGGATGTTGAAGAAACAAAGATACTGACGGCAAGGTTAGAGAAGTCGAAGAAAAGCCGTCAGTGTGTAAAAAGTCGTAGTGGATTTGTAGGATCTGGTGGGTGCTTCGAATTCTGCAGGAGATGCAGCAGTGCCAACAGAGGGTGAATGGAGAGCTGAGGAGTGTATTCTGATTGCCCAGGATATCAGACCACGGAGAAATCCTTTGGCGCTTCGTTTGCAGGGAAATCAGATTTTGATATGGCGGTTATGATCACTTTACTAGGTCCGTAGCATCAATGGATCAGGCGTCTCAAGCCTTTATATGATCAGCAAAATGGATTCTAGTATCAATCGACTCTGAAAAGTTCAATGCGAGCATTGCATCGCATATGTGCAGCCACATACTTGCAGTGCCATCCTATGAGCATCATGGAAATGATAATTGGAGACTACACCTAGTTAACCAACATGACCTCCTCGCTGCAGTCCGAGCAGGTAGTTCCGCTACGAAGGACGCCGTAGGAGGTCAGCTCAAAGGACGTTGAAGTGGAGTATATCAGCTCCACTCTCGCACTCGCTTCTGCTGATCCTTGCAAAATCATTGGGAGTTTCACGTCAAGGCTGCATGAGATTGAAGATTCACATGGCGCTAAGTTCTTGAAGCTAGCACTAAGCAGAAATGGGCAGGCGATTCGAAAGACTTGGCCTCTCAGTATTGGATTACAAGCTGTCTATGCGTCGCATTCGCCATTTGCCAACAAGTCAGATTGCACAAATAGTGACTTATTGTTTGAACGATAAAGTCCGGTTAGGTGAAATCTAGTGCTTTCGGAGATTTTGCCTTTGCAGCTAGAGGCTTTCCAACCTTTAAGCTGCTCCTCCCTACCCAGAGTTTTGAAGTCGGCACGGAATCCCGTTCTGACTAAAATTAAAAATAGTCCTCGGTTTCAAACCTAGGTACATCCGTGTTCACCAGAAAGACAAAACTATACTGAGATGCATCCTAAAAACACTAATCTCCGCTCCGGAGTTTATTCTCTGTCTCACGTACTCCGTATGCTTTCACGAATCACTTGTCTCGGTAATGCTACGCCTCCTTTTCATCGCACTTCTGAGCTCCAACTCAGCTTACTTACTTAACCTAGAGCTGCGTGTCAAAAGCCGGAGCCTATGCTTATGGTCAAACCGCTCACATAATAAACGCTATAGAGTGAACCCTATATTTATGTCTTAACGGCCTTTCATTGTGAATAAACTAAAAAAGCGAATCAAACTTGTCGTCCTATTACTCCTCGCCATATTTTGTCGACAAACCACTCGTCGGATATGCTTGAAGCCTAGAATTGTTTAGGTATCTCCGCCCTGCCAATCACCACTCTGTATCAGCTAAGCTCCCCACTTGTCAGCCGCTCCAGGCCGTGACGTAGCGCAGCTTCTCCCCCACTATGGTGGTCAGAAATGATGTGGCTAGTGCTCGGCGACTACCAGTCTCGTACTCCGTACTGCGTGTCTATCACTGGCAAAATCACTCCATCATTCAGCACCATCTTATCACTATAAACGCACTTTTGTTCGAGAACCTGTTATCGGCAATCTCGAAACACTCGTTTGTCTAAAGTCCGATCGCTCGCTGTAGGACTTGTTCGGAATACGATCTACCGCGCGATATCTCGTCACCACTTGAAACATCCGCCACCTACACATCTCTATACACACAGCTCAATTATGGCCGATGTCATGACCCAGACTCCTCCGGTCCTCCATGGGCCGTCCGAAAAAGAGCGGAAATATGACCGCCAACTCCGGCTTTGGGCCGCATCTGGCCAAGCCGCCCTTGAGTCTGCCAATATTCTACTCGTTAACTCTGGTGCTGGTACGGTTGGCGTTGAGACCCTCAAGAACCTTGTATTACCTGGCATTGGCCAATTCACAATTGCCGACCAAAGTGTCGTAAGTCATGAAGATCTAGGCGTCAATTTCTTCGTGGACGATAGTTGGCTTGGCAAGTCGCGAGCGGAAGCCTGCACAAACTTCTTGTTAGAGCTGAACCCTGAAGTCCAAGGCGGATGGTATCCTCAACCTCAGGTAATTAGTCAGCTTTATTTATTTATTATAATCTTGTTCCGCTGACACATCGTAGGATGGATCGTTCAACCTCGAGAGCTTCCTTAGCAACTCACCTGCGTTCACCATGATCCTATATGCATTACCACTACCACAAGAGCAAGTCCAGCTCATCCAGAACTATGCTCAACAGCATAGAGTACCGACGATTGCGGTGCATTCTGTGGGCTATTACTCCTATTTCAAGACTTCCTTACCTGGCACATTTCCTATTGTTGACACTCACCCTGACGAGACCGCCACTACCGACCTAAGATTGCTTGCCCCCTGGCCTGAGCTCACTGAGTTTGCTAGTAGTATGACTGAGAACATCGACAATCTGGATAATCATGAGCATGGGCATTTGCCTTTGGTCGTCATTCTCCTCCATTACCTCCAGCAATGGCAACAAACTCATGATGGGGCTTACCCTACCAGCTACGCCGACAAGACAGCATTCCGCAAAACTGTCTCCGAGGCCATGAGGACGAATAATCCTGAAGGAGGTGAGGAGAACTTTGAAGAGGCCATAGCTGCTGTCATGAAGCATATCGTGGCACCATCAATCCCAAGCTCTCTCCAGCAAGTCTTTGACTACATACATCAAGATCCTGTAAGTACTTCCCGACAGCGCCATAATCATTCAGCATTAACACCACGTTAGGAAGAGAGCAAGTCCAGCTTCTGGATTATTGCAGAGGCTGTGAAACGGTTTTATCGTGAGCATGGTCGTTTACCTGTACCCGGCGGACTGCCCGACATGAAGGCCCAGTCCAACGTCTATATCAAACTTCAAAATATCTACAAGGAACGAGCCCGCCAAGATGTCAGTCAAGTTCTGGCAACGGTTCGGAGTATTCCTGGCGGTGACGATGTGGATCCCGAGCAAGTTGAACTCTTTTGCAAGAACGCCCGCTTCATCAAGCTTATCAACGCTTCTGAAAACGATATAACTAAGCTTGATCAAGTTGTTGGTCAGTGTCATTCTTCAAAATGGGCGGAATTTATGCTGACACCAACCTTACAGAACAGCAACTTGCCAATGACGAAATCGCAGCCGTCGCTGGCCCCGAAATGCCTTTGTCTCTTATCCCACTCTATCTTGCCCTGTTAGCAACATCACATTCCAAGACAGCTTCCTCAGATGAAATCATGACCTTCGTTGGTGAGAAGGCGCCCCAGGCCGCTGAGAACGAGCGCTACAAGAAGACCGCACAAGAAGTTGAACGAGCTGCTGGCGGTGAACTCCATAATATCTCGGCCGTCATGGGTGGTATGGTTGCACAAGAAATGATCAAGATTATCACGAAGCAATACGTGCCAATCGACAACACTTGTATATTCGACGGGATCGATAGTCGCTGCCAAGTTCTTCGTCTGTAGTCGACGCGCAGCCTTCAGGGAACATGTTATATCAAGATCGTATCGAACCAGACGTGAACCGAGGAAGATACCGACCCACGGATGCCCGGTACGATTATTTTGAACAACCGAGTAGGTAGAACTGAAGCAATATCACGAATAATAGCTTGATAGAATCATTAACAATAGAGAAAAGTCTTATCTCACCATCTTGTGAGCGTTGAAGGGCGTCCTGGAAACGTCCAAGTATGCCCACTCAGACATCGTCCATCGGCAGCGGGTCCCGGTCGTTTCAATGATGTTCTTCTTCAGGCACCCACAATAAATAGCTCTTGAGGCTAATCACTACCCTCCTCCCGCATATTTCTACCCATCAATCAACTTCACCCTTCCAACAATATACGTAGGTAGCTAGGCACTTCTGTACGCAGTCCCTATTTTTATGGACCGACACGAAAGTTGGATGACGTTGATCATAGCCTATAGCTTGCTAATCGTGAACCTATAGAACGCAGAGCCCTCGGGGTTCGTTTGTCACTAGGGCAAGGCAGCCGGGAACCTCGAGTTGTTCAGATCGCCTGTTGTCCTTCCCCGACCTGTCTAGAGTGCCGGAGAAGTGGACTTAACTGCCCGTATTATCTCCGCGTATCATGTTGACTTTCAACGTTTCTGCAGCAAGATGTCGCGGAACTGGCTGAGGACGAGAAGGCACCGCTTGAGGCGGAGCAGAACAGCCTTTCGATTCATGACGGATCTGATAGAATGTCCCTTCACCGATATGTTCGCCTGCAGCATCCTGGCTTACCATCTTCGAATCTGGGTTTCGGCCCCGAAATTGATATCCTCTGGCTTCACTTTGACGCCGAGATAGAAACCATACGCGAGTTAAGATGATCCTATGGCCGGCAGTTTGATCACTTCAAAAACGTCATCATTGAGGAAATGGAGCTTTAAGGGATTTGGACGAGGCCTTGGAGATCATGCAGTATTTTGGGAACATTCAAATTATCCATGTATGGCTTGAAAGTAATCGTTGCAGCGAAGAGGAGCCACGAAGCACAACGGAGGAACTCCTGGAACTTGTAAGGAAACTGCAGAAGAGAGATCGACAAGCGCTTCGAGGATTGAACTGGGTAGTGAATTATGTAGACGACGATGGTCAAGTCTATGGGGGGTTCTGAGCCAATAACGACCAAAAACCAGGGTGTGATAGAAGACTCCAGACGGGCCCAAGAAATGGTCCAGGAAGAAGGGAAGGAAAAGAAGAAGAAATAGAGGTTATGGCTCCACTGCTTTGGCCCTGGTCAATTTTCGCGGAAAATATTATAAACTACAGTCATAATGAAGGTGGTTCTATGTTCTCACTACTCGTTATCCTCGTGATCTAACCAACTACAAGGCCTACGACCACTGTCTCGAACCTCGTTGTGGCCGTTCTTTGACGAATCATGTAGTCTTGTTCGCGGATGCGAGCATGATGCCGAACAGCCAGTTGCGCTAGACACGTCCGATACCGTCGTGTAAGAGGACTTGATGATACCCATAGCCTTCGTGATGGAAAGTGATGGGCGGTCTAATGAAAAGCAGTCGTGCGCGCGTGGCAAGAGCAAAACGCGGGTCTTCTTCTTTATCCCTTGGCTGCAGGTCCGTTCAGGCATCTCATAACAAGCAGTTCTAGAGCTGATCACCGCCCTCCTATCGCATAATTCAGTCAACTAATTGATTGACCAATCAGTCAAATAGATCCATGGAAGAACTCGAAAGGCTGCGGAAGCAGTTGGAGGAAGAACAGCGCCTACGCGAAGCCGCCGAAAAACGCGCAAGCGCATCACAACCGCTATCACTCGATTCGTACCTCGAGACTTACCATACACTCCGCCTCTCTATTGACATTGTCACCGATCAGTCCCTCACAACCCAAGGCGATATGACTAATCCAACCGGCCGCTTCTACCCTCGTCGAATCGTCACTTAGGATGCCTAACAAAGGTCGTGAGAAATTCGTCGTGGTGAACGGGACGAGCCAAGCGAAATCTTGAAGAAGACATCTATCAATAGAGAGCGCATGTCGCGATGTGTGAAAAAAAAAAACCTTACCATAGCTCACGACTTGGTGAAAACTTGCAGAGTTGGAATCACCAATAGCCCTTTTCCAAGCGGCCCCGACTTGTGGTATCAATACCAGAAGCCACACTAGAGGTCAAAATCGACAGCCCTATACGGATACAGATCGGTCGACAGGAAGATACTAGCAATACACCTTGTAGGTTAAGGGACCTTGTGGAGTGCATGGACCAGGAGGGTAAGGAAATTACCAAGGGTCTACGGGGTACAGAAGACAAACACAATCGCAGGTCTCGCTCCTCTAGGGCTGAATTTGCCTTTCGTTTGTTGATTGCGTACGGTGTGGCTTTACGGGACCAACATAAACTACTATCAGGCCATCCAGTGGGTTTGGTCCTCTGCTTGGTCCTCTGCGTCGGTCTGGGCCAAGCTTGTGCATCAAACTTCTGCTCAAATGGTTCAGTGAACAAAGAAAGTAGCGACTGATCAAAGTCCTGTTCTGTTTCATGTTCTATCTTATTATACTAAGAACGAGTCTGCATAGAAGTTATTTCTGGCACCGGAGTTGCTCGAAGCGATTCAGAAGTTCGTCTTTCCATACCTGACGTTAATAAGCTGACCTGCTGAGGCACAGAAGATATCTCTGGAAGTTGAGACTCGTGACATGAATAGGAGGACTGACTCTCTGGGCCCAATCGGAAGAATTCTGGGTGGTGAGACACCTGCCCTGGCGCTGCTTGGAACCCTGGTGATGGGGCATATGCGCCCGATTATCCGGGGCGCTAGACCAGCGGGCGGCCATAGTATTAAATCATCGGGCCTAAAAATCCTTCGAGGTCTAAGTGGCTCTCCACTTCCAGGGATCACGTCGTTACCTGGTTGAATGAGGACGATGACCTCGGGATGCAGTAGGTTGAACACCTTGAAGAGCCCATTCGTACGAATTTGGAAAGTACGGCTTGTTGTGCTTGGTGTGCGAGATATGGTTTGTGAATATATGGCTTTGATAATGTTGAGTATTAAGGTTTTGATCCGTTTTTCTGCTTTGTCTCTTCAACTGAATACATTACTTAGACTTATTCTAGTCGGAAACTCATGGCGGCTCTGCCTCTAGACGCTTGTAGAGACCCTTATTTGCATGCCTCGTGAAGGCGACGCACTTCATGATTGGAGGGCGCTTATGCCCCACCATCCACGCCCTGCCTTAGAAATAGAACAAAGGCGCATTCCTCCACTTTGTAGGCGTCTCCAAGTCCGTGTGCCATATTCAATGCACGGATACGCATGCGGCCTTACGTGAATGTGCAGCCAGGGCCTTCAGCTGGTAATGCTTTTATTAGTCCATCTACTTCCCCCGATTCCGAACCAACAGTTACATCCCAGGGGAACGGAAGCGGTGGACAGACGATAGCACTGGGGTCGGATTCAAAGCGGGCCGGGCCAGGATAGGATTTGTAACGGTGTCTTCAAAGAGATGGTCATATTCACATGCATTACCCCCTTTCTCTCCATTTCGCCAGAACTAGAGCCGAAGAATAGAAATAGTACGGGCGGAGTATAATCCTGCGTTACATGATATAGGATCTAGGCCCAAATGCCTACGCGCTTATTTCGCATTTGCTATATAGTATACGAGCTTTGTGGCTAGGAGCAAGGTCCTACTCCAAAGCTATGCCCTATCTAGTTAACTATGTATGGAGAACCGATCCTTCACAATATGGGTACTCCATATAGGGCAAAGTCTCAAAAGTCCCTCGGACTCCCCAGCAGGCTAGCCAAGGGCAGGCTCCCATATCGAGAAAATACATCCGTAGTATGTGTTAATTCCCTCAGCTCCCTGTCCTTCCTTTAACTACCAGACTCTCGTACTACGGTAGCTAGGTAGGTAGCATACTTAAGTAGGGGCACTTTGATTGAGCAAATTGGCCCGTGCACCTATATCATCACAGTGAGGTAAGTGCGAGACACACAGTGACAAGGAGGGTCTCTCTTCTGATTGGTTCGCTAAGCTAGAGGGACCATTTTATATATATCTCCCATTGGCTGCGATAGTATCCTTACAACGCTGACTTATCGTGCCGAAAAGCTTGTATATAAATCCTTCCGGCTCACACAGTGAAGGTACATGAAAGTGGGATGGAAGCTATAATAGAGGTGCCCCTACTTATCCTACCTACCGTTGTAGTTAGTTCTTAGGAGATATTTATACTTTGTCATCCCAGACATGCAGAGCCACTAAAATTGCATGTATGTAATAATGTCTAGGACATCTCTTTGAGGCACCGGCGTATTACCCGCACCTCTACGGAATATTACACTATCCAACCATATGACCTTAGGTTGCGTAGATACTTCTGTCTCTTGCTAAATAACAGGAAGCTGAAAGTATCTCGAGATGGAGGTGCGGGTAATAAGCCGGTGCCTTAAAGAGATTTCAAGGCCCGTCCCGCAGACGGTAGACCGGCGAAGGCCGCACGATTATGGATCGACAACCTTGAGGAAGACTAAGCTCAACATTCGGACTGGCGGCTTACATTCGGGACCCCAACGAGTATAGCTTGGTCAAAGCCGTGATCGGTAAGTGGGATAAGTCAAGCCAATTAAACCTTGGAATGAAGCCATGTAGGCCTCGGATCAGGCAAGTCGTGCTTTGAGACCTCCCTGAAGCGGCAATAGAGGCGTGCTGACTGCGGCACAGCACCGCCTAAGGTGGAGCTGCCGAAGCGGCTCGCGGAGGCGGCTCGTGGAGGCGGCTTCTTCACCGGCGTCAACGAGTTCATCCCTGCGTATCTTGGGGTCTTGGAAACTGTGATATTCTCCTCACATGTTTTCCCATCCCAAAGATCGAAGGATGCCAGGCAGCCTGGTTCGAGCGGCTGCGCAACATAACTTACAACCCTTGTAGATTCCTTCGACTCCGGAGCAACTTCTTAGAACTGATTGATGCAGCCACGTGTCGGATGATGGAATTTTGTCTGAATTGCACTGATCAATTGAGACGACTTATATGTATTGAAGAGTAATCCCATTAGTAGATCCTAGACATAGTCTTGATCCACAACCGTCCAACTAATCATCCTGGGAATGAACACTACCAGCAGATTGTCAAAACAACTCTGCTCAAGTCTACATCAGATCGCAATGGAGCTCGTAAGTCTGAATAAATGCGGTTTCGCAAGGGTATGCTAATAAGATTCATTGTGCAGCCAACATACGCCGTTTCACAATGTCTGTTGTCATCGCGATCGGTGGCTTCCCCACATGACGACCAGCCATTTCGAACACCAACAAACGGGATTGAAGGTCAGGATGGTCGCAACCAAGTGACAGGCAAGAGAAAAAGGACAAACCCTGGATCCTCTTCAAAGGAGTCCAGCTCAAGGTGTAATGGGCTTGTAAGTCTTCAAATCCGCCCAACATGTGTCCAGGCAAGACCAATTAAACTCATCCTGTCTTTGCAGCCACAATACGCGGTTCCGGCATCTTTTCAGTCGCCGCAGATAGTCCATTATTCCCCTCCAAGCCAGGCATTACAAACGCCGCCATCGAACGACATTGATAACCAGTCACGGATCGGACCCAACATACCTGTGAACTCTCGATCAGAATCGGTCTACCTAACACCCGGAGCACCATGCGAAGCACAAAGCCGCTCTCCTCATTCGGTCCCCGGGACAATCAGACAAAGACAAGAGCAATTGCACGCTGCCAGAACACCGGCGCCTCAATTTTTGAACTATGTCCCGAACTTCGTGTACCAGTCAACCGATAAAGATGCTGCCATGAAGCACAACTACTTTGGTGAGTATACCGTTGCTCACCCAAGTGCCTCCCTGTTAACCGTGCAATTTCCGCAGACCCGACTTTCTTTCCAAGCCCGGCCATCACAGATGCATGGGGAGAACTACCTACTCCGAACATATCCTGGGATACTACCACTAAGCCACACAGTCCTGGAAATAGAAATACACCTACGGTCGATAAAGATGTGTCGGCCTTTGAAGCGGCTCTCGAAAGAGGGGAACTCGCATCGGACAGAAGTGCTCAAGATGCGCACGATGCCGCCAGCACGGGAAATACCCACCTCGAAACTCCGGCGTCCATTGAGGATCGCTTATCACAAGTTCTAAAGGCCGTTGACGCAGCTGGTTTTGATAGCCTGGATAGTGCAGTCATTGCATACTACCAAAGATCATCCAAAGGCAACGAATGGCTTCGGCAGGAACAGAGACTAAATCGTATGCGACGGCTACCTGTTCTCTTGAAGGAGCTCCATCTTTCAGCACAAGGTTGGGGCCAATGGGAGCGGAGGAACTTCCAGGAGCAAATCATCAAGAGCACAGAAGACATTCTCTTCGCTGAACTAAAAGATCATCTTGCGAGGAGGCGAAGCTCTCCCCACGGCTCACCATGCAGCACTGAGCAGAGGGGTCAAGCCCGTCAGCACATGACGGAAGATGACACAGATGTAGAGGCCGAGGTAGGTTTTGAAGAAGCATCAAACCCACCATGTAAGACGTCGATCATACTGACTAGAAGTACAGCTTCCGAACACATGGACCTTGCTTACATCTCTTTCGACAAAATACAGCACGATAGCTTCTCAAGACTTACAAACTGATATGCCAAGATTGGTCGGCAAGTTTCTTGCAGCCGGCACTGAATTGGGTACTTGAAGCGTTTGGCTCTGGAATTAATATTTACCTCAATAAACGCATCGGTAGATCGCGGGGATCGAGGCATAGATTCAGGACAGATCCATGGGACCGAGGGCTGGTGTGATTAGAAGATTGACTGATGATCGGTCGCTGTGTCTTACACACCCATTCCTCCCCAGCAGCCAACCTCGTATCCAAAAGTGGTTACAGCGCTAAGAGTGTGTTCATCTTGGTATAATGGGGCTAGATCAAGGCAGAAGCCTAGATAAAATGTCATCATGCTGAGCAGATTAAACCCTGCACATCAACTTGCTCTGTCCGTTGCAATGACCAGCCCGAGTCCACCCATACTCATCCTATATAGATTTAGCACTAGCATGATCGAACAATTGGTAGTTTAATTGGCAAGACTCACCCCAAATGAGTAGAGGTCTGCGCATTATCTTCGTATTCACTCTCGACAGAGTTGCCAGTCAAGCGATTTCTATTTGTCGCGTTATTTTCTCTACCACCGCGAATGCTATCTTCATGACCTGCTTTGCCCTGTTCCCCTATACTTGTAGTTTGAGGGAAAACTTGTGCCCATAGCCAGACGGCCTGATTGAAGACGCGCTCGCAGGCCGACGTCTCCGCTCGTCCATTGCCTGTCATTTGAACCATGGCAAGCTCGTCGACGATTGACTTACAAACATCCACGAACCGGCCAAAGTTTTCTGACTTCCAGTTCTCGATGAATGCTTCCCGGAGGGCGGCTGTGTGTCTATCTTTACGTGTCGCTTGGCCGCTATATGCGCTTGGAGATGCGCTCGACGGCAAGCTGTAGGATGGAAGCGAAAAAGAGCTTCGTTCCGGTGTTGGCATTGATCGGGCAACAAATGAGCCTGCGTATGAGAAGGAATTGTAGAAGAGCTGAAAGCGGTCAGCCTGGGGTCAAAAGCATCATGAAGCAGCTTACAAGCTCGACAGCCCACAGCAATACCATGCCCTCGAGTAATGTGGCAGACGCACACGATGCGCTGTTGAGCAGATCGATGAAGCTTTTGGTAGACGGTCTCGGTTCATCCAAGCCCACTTCGAGTCCGTACTTGCGCTTGGTAGCTTCAAGAAACTCCAGCTCTTTCTTCATGTTGCTTACAGCAGAGCAAAGCAGGTCCAAGCACCGAAACGTTGAGTCATGTTCCAGATTCGCAGTTTCTGGTATGCGGATCTTCCCTATTAGTGCTCCAGTGAAAGGGACAAGTGATCGTGAGATGTATCCAATCTGGGCCAGCCATTGGTTGAGGGCATTCTCACTCAGTGATTCAGAGCCTGCATGCGCCAAAAAGCTATGCTGAGTAGCATTAGTTAACAAATCCTCAGATTGACCCAGCAAGTGTTGGGTCAATGAAGGCGCTTCCGAACGTTGAGATGTACGAGATGGCGAAGGCCGTGTATGAGGACCGATTGGCGCTGTTCCACTTCGAGGACGATTCGAAAGATGACGAACCATGAGATCGGGATGTGGTCTGGCACCATTCCAAATCGCCGGAGGCTGGTGTTGCTGCACATTGTGAAACAGGCTTCCGCTTGCCAAGAGCTCTTCTCCCTCAGCTGTAGCAAGAAAATCCTTGCATTGCATCAAATGATCTGCTTGGCGAGTTGCATTTTTCGCTCGGACGAAGCCACAGCTTCGGCACCGGACTCTTGCGCACTGCTTCCGTCAGACAATGGTTCAAAAGTTTCTCGTTGTTGGCATGTTAGTCATACCTTGTGATCAAGACTATCATCAAAGAACTCGTCAAAGTACTTGCTCATGTCCAGCGTCGATCGTATCCGTTGCATGGTAGGGACTTGATTTGGCCCCAAATGGAGACTCGAATTGTCAAAGCCGTAAGACTCGGCGAAAGCACTCCTACCAGTGGCGTTGTATGGGTTTGGGGGAGCCAATTCTTGACCATTTCCTGCCGCCCTCCACGCCGCGTATTCGGGACAATTCTCGAGGTGCGCCTGAAAGTCTTGTTAGTCAGGTTGATCAGAGTTGGGGTCCAAAAGATTCCGACCTTTTTGCGGCTCAGGACTTTTGCACTTCCTTGCCAGCGCTTACAATGAAAGCACTGAACAGTTTCTCCTAGATTGGCACTATCGACGGGTCTAAACTGTGACAACTTTTAACGATTATCCCTCCGAGACGCCATGGGCTTGCATAATACCTGATCGTGTGTGTAGGTGTCTGCTGGGCGGGGCATGGTATCCTTGAGGCGATCCAACGCCTCAACTGAGGAGGAAACCGATGGATATTGTGTCAATTACAAGAAGCGGGAGTATGCACCAGCCAGTGGGGTCGATCAAAAACTCAACAAGGAAGAGAGCTGGCGAAGGAGAGAAGTTGGGCATTGTGGTCTTGTATTATCGCTGTAAGAAACCTTACATGTAAATGTACGTGCACTTATAAAACAGCCTGTGCCACGTCCAACTGAAGCAGAAGGGGTGGGTCGCCGAGGAGGATTTTGATGCGGGTGAAATAAGCTGCAGCCATGGCCGATGTAACGGCTGGTTGGGTTATTTACCTGTTATTACAAAGGATCCTCCTATAGCGGATCCTACCATGACGGATTGAAGTAGGATAAATACAGTGTGAAGCGCTATGATGTGCACGGCTATGCGGTCATGTTGGAAACAGTCCCAATCATATACCTGAAGAAAGGCTCTCAATCAAGGATTAATCTTGGGGCTGCTATGAGGACTACCTTGTGGGTTCGTTTGGGGGTTCGTTTGAGGGTTCAATCAGGGCCTGCTGAACTGCCATTTAATTGTGCCGTCCGAGACTCGCCTCATACTCTATCTCACGAATCGGAATCCTGTAGGCTGTATCCGTAGCGCTGTATCAGATCTAGGAGGCACCATCAGATCAAGCCCGTACTGCCCACAATTAGCCGCTTAATAGATACATCGACGGAATCCTCCCAACACGCTATGGAATTTTACCAATTTCGTCTCACGATCCTATATCGCCGGATCTATGGACAACACATGGTAGATTGACGGCCAGGCGATCAAGGCTGTCTACTTTCTGAGGCGCCAGTCTGTCTCAGAAATCTGGTTTCCGCGTGATCCTACTCTCACGATACTGATGCACTCTCGGTCAGACTCGATCAGCCTGATCAAGACATGTCAATGCGCAAATGCCAAGACAATGCCACAACACCTGCACTTGACATCATTTCTTGCACAGGCTGCGAATCAAGGAGG
>ONZP01000118.1:0-30965 GCA_900312805.1 Fusarium torulosum
AGTAATATATAGAGGATATAAGTTTAGGCATATTGTTTAAGTTATTATAAGATTAGATATATAAGTTAGAAATTATAGTGAAAACTTTAGGAGTATTAGGATAGCTAATATTCTTAAAGAAGAGTATACTAATTAAGACCTTCAAAAGTAATAAATGTTTATAAACTATGGTTAATACTTCTAATAAGCTATACCAAAGGCAATTGTTAATTAAATAAAGAATTTCAGGTTGATTTAATACCTGGTTATTTTGGCTTTTAATAAGTGGCCTTTAGAGTTCACAAACGAGAGGAGTTATTAGTAATTGGCAGTCTATATTGAGCTTCGGGTTCTGGGTACAAAAAGGCAACGGAAATAACTACAAAGAGCATGGGATAGTAAACAATACACACATTATGTATTTGCTTCTAAGTCAAAACTAGCCAGCCTAGCCTACGCAGGACCGCTAAGAACTCGATAAGACGTCTTCACTGCCGGCGATAGGGCCTTAAGTGCACTGCAGAGTTCCTCAGCACATTTAACAAGCTCTTCATCTGACAGTGGCTTCAGAGCATCCAGGATAAAGAGGACACGGGTGGTCTCGTCCGTTAGCGCAGTCCGTGGACCTTGTCGCCAATTCCATCTACGACAAGTAATGCCAATACTATCACACCAGATAGGTTCCCCAGGGGCTGCTAGCTCTACCGAGGGCTGTCCACTGGCCGTAGTGTGAAATTCTTCCTTGCCAGTGGCGCGAATCAAGAAGGGCGCTCCATTATACTTGTCCAGATCCTCGCCACCAAACGGGATCTGATGCTTGACAGAAATAGCGTTATAAATATCCGTCAACCGGTTAACGCGCGGTAGACCGCCCTTATCCACACGAAGTGTCAGTGCTTCCAGGCTATTGCGGGTGCGCTGGGGCTTGGCGCCGAAGGCCTTGTAAGCTTCTCGCCAAGCAGCGATATGGGGGAGCTCAATGACGGATTGGGTCGATGTGAGGGTCTTGACATGTTCCTCTGCTTCTCTCAACATGGCCTCACTGGCTGCATCGCTGGGCCCTGGAGGGATCTCCTCGGCTTGTACCAGGAGGGCTCGATAATCCGGGCGCAGCTGAAATATTTCAGGTGCTATGCGTGCGTCGTCCAGAATGCTCTTTGTTTTGGTTGGTCCACTCATGGCTTGATAGATATGAAATGAACAAAAATGTTGCAGTGATACAACAGAGAGAATGACCGGGCTGAGAATAGAATAGCGAGTCTTAGTAGGGGATGATGTTCTGTATAGGGCAGAATTTATGAGCATGAATCTGATGGACATGGAAACAAGGAAGAGGAGTTGTATTTGGCTGCTGGAGCCCCAAGAGGTAAGATATATGTAAACATGACTGGTGTACTCTACTCGATCATCTCATTCCAGAGTTCTGATTTAAGTTAGGGGCATGCTAGAGAGGCTCTGTGATTGGTGACTAAAAGAACATTTGAGTGATGGCGCCCTATGTTGCGTTGCTCCGTGGGGCGCAAACATCCCGAGGCAGGTCGATGCGCGGGGACTTAAACTCTTAGTGTGGATGACATCGAAAGAGGTTAGTCAAGGAGGGCAACCGATGCTAACTCCAATTCAGGCTTAGATGGCAGGACAAGGTACCCACATGAGCGGGGAAAACCTAGTTTTGAATTTGGGTTTAGGGGTAAACACTTAATGCATTTCCTTTCTGCCAGTCATGTCCTCGCCTAGGCCTGAATTCCCACCTGCACTCGACACCGCCCGAAATTGCCTAAAATAAAGGGCAGGTCGATGCGCACCTGTCTCTCCGATACTCTAACATATGTGGATTCAACCTATCGGTCCCGTCCTGCCCGACGTAATCGTACAGGGTGTTAGAATTGCGCTTAAGACCAAAAGAGGAGTCACCTACTATGTGGCCGCCCGTGAGTCCAGTACCAGGTACATCAAAAAAGGACGGATCTGGAAAGCGTTCCCTCACTTTTTCCTTTATTTTGGTAACTAAGAGCAGTTTAGACTATTAAAAAGCTAACCTCAGGGTTCCTTAAGAGCTGTAGCCAGTTCAGCTCTGGTTGAATCTTGCGTCGTTCCCATATGAGTTGAAGAGTTTCTATAGCGGTATATAAGAAACCCCATGGGAAGAGACGCAATTGCCTTATCATTCTATCCTTGATCCAAACTTGCTGGTTTGCGTCCCGCGTCTGGGCGCCAGCAACGAATGTTGGCCAAAACGATGTCTTGAAGTTGGGATCCTCGTCAGTAATTGAACGCAGATGGCACATCAACCTTGCCTCTAAACTCCGCTCAGTCCCTTCTGGTAAGACCCTTCTCACGGAAGGAATTGCGTAGAGGATGTATAAGCAACATGCCATTTGATGCGTATGCCCTGAATGTGCCCGGCTGTTAATGTCAGTAACTTGACGACCTCGCGGCACATTCTCAATGTTACATGACCACGAAGCCACGTCAAATGATATGGCGTTGAACATGAGTTTCAATCCTTTCTCAGTTGCACCATATACACCGTGTATAGTAGGCTGATCTTTCAAAATCATTGCTGTAGACCACATGATTTGTAAGATTTCAGCTGGACAGCAGATGAAGCTATTTCTAGCGGCATAGTGCATAGCAGATGAGTCAAATGCCCTGTTAAGAGCGAATAAAGACTTCGGCACCTGATCCATAAAGGTCAAAGCAAAAACATAGTGGCTTTCATGTCCGTCAGATTGCGCCATTCATGTATATAATAGAAGAAACTTACATATAACAGTCCGATATAATGAAGTCTTTGAGCATCTCGCCAACACCAGTTATTGGAGGTACTTGGCTTAGCAACCAGCCCATAGCATTAACATGGGCCTGGGAGTCATGTTTCCCAGAGTCAATCATATCAGCCGTGACAAGCATAATCACGGCCGTTAGTACCATGTAATTTCCTACCACATCTATATCGCTAAGAGCCATGCGAAGTAAGTAGAGAGCCTTCTGCTTACCGCCAGGGCATCCGCCAAAGCTCGTCGGGACGGACTCCAATCGTATTTGTTGATACTTTGTGGATGACCAAACCATTTGTCGGCGCCAGGCCTTAGGACATTGGACATATGAACCGCGGCGGCGGTCACCACCGTATATAGCAGAAGCGGGCTCTCAGCGCCCATCGAAACCAACCCCCGAAACGGATTGTAGCCTGGTAGGTCTATAGCTACGAGCTGTGGACATAGTACTTTTGCAACTAGTGATTGGTTCACCAACGTTAGGGGCGGAGATCTTCTAATGATAGTGAACACTGGGCATGACAAACAGTAAGATAGATAGTAACGATTGGCCGTGCTGACGTTGCTCAATGACGGGTCACACAACCCGTAGCGAGGGCCCGGTGTACCAGGATTCAGGTAAGCCGAAGATTGACCTGAAGCATGTCGTTGACCTCGGTTCGCTAGTACGATAGTCTTTCTTGTTGCGTTGGCCTTTGTATGAGATGTTGCAGAAAGCTCCCGGGATTCTTGGGCTTTGGGAAACTTTCTGCCCGCCATCTTTCCACGGCTCGCTACCGCATCTATCCATCTCCATAATTTTCCATAGCCAAGGCAATTCTTGCCTGTGGTTGTACACCTGCGACAGACGGGTACTGAACGATCGCAGCTAAGCCTATCATAACGGCAATTGTGGCAAGGTTTGGTGGGTGTCAGATTAGAATTCATGGGTGGCGGTCATGGGAAGTATGTGGGAAGTATTGGAAGTTGATCACACGATACTGGCGGTGGAAGAGGAACTTCACTGCATTTTTAAACGCAGCCAAGGGACTATCGTTAGCTTGAAGGGAAAGTCGTAGTGGAGAATGGTCAGCCTGCCGTCCGCCATTGGGCCGAGATCGTGG
Source organism: Fusarium torulosum (assembly GCA_900312805.1). Taxonomy (NCBI): domain Eukaryota; kingdom Fungi; phylum Ascomycota; class Sordariomycetes; order Hypocreales; family Nectriaceae; genus Fusarium; species Fusarium torulosum. Next base: position 3,863 of record ONZP01000118.1, read on the forward strand.
TGGACAGACCCACAGGCAAAGTGTCGCACTGAGCGAGCGTGCTTAAAGGGTTAAAGTGAATATAATGAGCAGCAGCAAATGTATTGATTGATTTTTGGTTTTTGGTTATCTCTTGTGCGAGGTAGTCCATCCTGCAGAGTAACTTAAAGCATATAGCTAGATTACTAATGCAGTTGTTTCCTGAGGCCGTTGCAACATCGGCTATCAACTGGCGCATCTTGCTCTCAACAATCTCCCTAGACTCACCCGGTATAGTGCGCCACTCCATAAGGACCTTGCACTGCGCGGGATAGGAAGATATTTCTTCGCCACCAGAGATGGTCGAAGCATGCACATTTGCTGTGCCTAATGTCATGTCACGACCAGCGCCAATGGTACCTTGATGAATTTGCTTGACGAGCTTTCCAAGCTTAGAAAGAAAATACCCTGCATTGATATGGCATCAACACCCAAATCAGGCCGCGAGCCGTGGGCTGCGACGCCGTGAACCACCACTTCTATGTCACAGAAGCCCTTGCGTGCGTGGAAAATCTGAAGGCCTGTGGGCTCAGAGACGATCGCGGCATCTGCCCACCAACCAGCCCGTAAGATATCCTCAGTACCTATACTCCCACTCTCTTCATCGGCAACTGCGGTGAAGATAACATCACCACCAAGCTTAACGCCATTCAGCTCTAGGCGCTTGGCGTTAGCTAAAGCTACCATGGCTGCTGCAACATCGCTCTTCATATCCGCCGATCTACGACCACGGTCTCTCCAGGGCCAACCACAGATCCAAGAGAAGGGCTTGCAGAATTGATTCTCACTAATGTTTGAGTGATGAGGATGGGATCGTCAGCAGAGACGTCATGTGGGGTATCGTAAATTACGTCGCTAGTCATAGGGCAAAAGATCACGACAGTCGAGTTCCTGGTCAAGCCAAGAGCCTTTTTATCGGAGATTGTAAGCCGTTTAAGCGCTGCCAGTGATGCAGCACCGGCTGGTCCTGCCTGAGTTCCGTGTGACTGGAGATAGAGCATGGCTTCGTGGGCTTCAAAGTCCGATACAGTAAGACTCGCATCGATGCCCTGTTTCAATATATCCCAGGATTCAGTTGGCAGGCACTACTCTTTGAGTTCAGTCATAATTGTTTGTGTTGTTGTAATCGTAGTCGATTCGCCAATCGCAAGACTCTGGAAAAGACAAGCAGCGGTGTCAGGTTCAACTGCTGACACAGCCGTTGAATAAGCACTGCTTTCTGACTTGAAGTGTGAAATTGCACCTCGAGCAATGTCAACAGGGGCGACGATGAGGTCTAGTCTGTAAGAACCAAGTGGCTCCTCTGTTTCCGGCATAGAGACTGAATAGTCGTAAGAGTCCTGCCAAACGAAAAGTTAAAGCATGTTCCATAATTCTTGAGTCTAGCCTTTGCGATAGGTAAAGCAAGCACTAATTTGTGGTCTAGTATGCCGGTCTGCCAAGCCGTGAGAGCCATTGATTAAATCCTCATTAACATCGATTGGCGATGCATTGGCACCAAGTGCAGTGAAGCAGTTCGTCAATACTTTTGCACGAACAGTACCTACACCTATCTCGTCGGTGATCTCCCCGAGATCAGTAAGAGGAGCTGGCTCAGCGCCGTTGTGGAACTTTTGCTGAAGCTTCCGGTATGACAATCCGGGGGAATTCGCCATGATCTATCTTGGGCGTTGAGTGCAACGCAGCGACGAGTGGACGCCATTCTGAGTCTAAGGCGGTAGATAAGGATGAGATTGTGCAAAAATATGCTGCTGCAGCTACAAACTTAGTTCAGATGGACGTATCTGGTGATGCGAGTATTATGCGTCGAGTCGAGAGGTGTGTTATATATATTCAATAGTCTCTTGTCTTATGGAACAGGCTGCAGGTGTGTTATTCGGCGGTCCTCGGAAGCAGGATGCCTTCCCTGTCATAAGTGTCTGCCGCAAGCTCGTAGCCACCTATGCTAAATCAGGTCAGGCTAAGGGAAGTTCTTGTTAGAAACACACGAGCACGGCGGGGTGAGTGCATCCAAAATGTAAACCCGAAGAGTGACAGTATGATGGGCAAGGAAGACCTAAATCCAAAGAGAGAGCCACCACTACCCTGTCACGAGCCCAGGTTCTCCGATGTGTTTTGTTGGCTATATGTACGCTCTTGGTTAGGATGGCTCCCACTCTAGTTTCCTTCTACATTTTCTAATGCTAAGGTTCGAATAGCTCGCTGGTGTCACAAAGATTCCACAGCGTACTACATACCTACAAGACCCGATTCGCTAAGTGTCATAAACTCTTCCTCGTCACGCATGAACTCGGAATTAAATAAACGAAACCCAATTCGCTGGCGTGAATCCATATGGTCAAGTCAGGTGATGAATCTTAACGTATCATTGTCACCATCATCATCCTTTGAAAGGTAAAATTCAAGAATGAAAACAGAAAAAAGAAGAAGAAGGAATAGAAAAGAAATTAGTTACTCATATCGTAGTACGATCGACCTAGCTAGATCAGGCATTCACATGAGCGACAGCATCCAGCCAAGGCATCGGATAGCTTCGTGCCAAGGGACTCCCGATACTCTGCCCCCCCTTGGGTGCCCATTAATTAACTTCAAATCGTGCTGTTTCCAAACCATCATCGTCGCCTCCATCGTACTAGACACATTGCTGAGTGAGCGGCGCCCCTTGAGCTCTTCGAACCAGTCCAACACCTGAATTCTTTCGTGCTCGGGGGCAAGACAAGCTGCAATGAACAGAGCCCATAGCGGGTACGGCACTGACCCGACAAGAGCATCCTGCCGATGGTGAACTCGGCGTATCGCCTCAAACAGCTTTGGCATTGGCTCTTTTTGTATCTCTTCCGCATCACACCCATATTGAGCCACTCGAAGATATACCCAGGCTGCAGCCTCGAATGCCGCCGCATTGAGATAAATCAGACTTTCCATGTCAGAATCTTCAGACCACTGCTCTAATTCACTGAGTCGGTTCTCTACGGCTTGCAACTCCGTACGCATGACGGCCGCACTCGTTCTATCTGAACCTGCTCCCGAATGACGCTGGATAGTTGAAGTTATCAAAGTGATGTTTTGGATAAGCTCTGATGATAGCCCTGTGTAAGGGTTGATCTGTGAACGGCCATGCATTGATCTCAGTATTGGGAACATGGACTTTCGCTGTGGTACCAGCCAGCCATTTAGATCTTCAATCTCAAGCTCAGTCCCTGTGGTAGCAAGAAAAGCTTCAGAAAGCGAGAAGTGATCGGTCACAAAACGATAGACTTCTGGACTGAATGGTTCGTGCCCATATCGTTTTACCATGGACAGCCCTCCAAGGGTATGTACAGCCCATTCGCTGGTACTATTCGTGGTGATTTCCATCAGACTATGCAGCATAACAGCCATCAAAAGGCCATCCCTCTCGCATTGACTTATGGGATCATATGTGTCGTCCAGACCCTTGCTGCTGGATAAAAGTTGCCGCATATCCTGGATTGACCGCAGTTTGTGTTGCAGCATAGACGAATAGAATTCCTGACGTTCATGCTGTTGATCCGCATGAGTTCGGTTAAATAGATCGTGAGCTGCTAGGCTAATGATCATGTGTAAGAGGGGGCTGGATTGAAATGCTCGAGGTAATATCAATCGTTGGAACGGGTTTTCCAGTTTTTTTGAAAGGACTCGATGAGTAGACCATTCTTGTGTATCTACCACTTTATTAATCGGGATTCGTATCGATATTTTTGAGGCTTACAATATTGCAGTAATATGCCATCGTTATGCTCTAGAATTGGCAGTGCACTTAACGACGGCGGTAGTGAGAGTTCGAGCATCGCCAAGGGCCGGTCAGGCGATTTATCAGCTCTCCTGCTTACACCCCCGTAGGGAAATCGTCGCACCTCATCTGCCGTTATGTGCATCCACCGCAACCTACCTCGCGGAACCGGCAGTAAGTAATATGTTGTCTCTGGCGTGCGGTTGTGCAGTGCCGCTCTCCCGAATGCAATTCCAGCACACCTTGTCTCGTCTTCCCATTGGAGTCGAAGGGCATAACTGCAGGCTAGTCCTCGCCGGATACACCGACTACATGAGGGATGTTCTTCTACGAAACCGTCTCAGATGGGTGACTAAAATTTGGGGGGGGGGCAGGTCGATCCGCGAATCGCTTACCGGAACATCTTCTCTTTTGACCTACGCATCAGATTAGCTAGCATCCCGATGCCTGCAAGAGTCGAGACATCACTTTTGCAATTCCAACATCCAGTACGATTACGTCGAATAGAACGGGATGGATAGATCGAATCCATATCCGGCGGGTTTTTTTTTATGGGGGGAGGTGCGTATCGACCTGCCTCTTCGTTTGAGTGATTTCTGGTGGGGCGAAGTGCAGGGAGAATTCAGGCCTGGCCGAGGATCTGGCCGGGGGGAAGGACATACTTAAAAAAGGTCATCAGCCCCACACAAATCCATTGCCCCATATAAATAATCTTTTCCTTGTCACCCGCATTGCGAGCTAGGATCTTAGCGCATCCACCTGCCTTATTAAATCCACGCCCCATAGAGCAGCATTACGCTCTTATCTCACCCCCCTCCAAGGTCTTCTTTTTACCCCTTCCCCACTGTGTTCACAGACCAAAGAAGATATAGGGGAGGGAAAAGTTTGGGGTATCGTATCGATGTATCTTCGTATCTTGGCGAAAACCTAGGGTCTACTAAGACCAGATGGCGGCACAGAGCTATAGACAAGATAAGTTATCACTTGTCTTAATTTAGAACAATAGCATAATGTCGACGATAAACATCATTAACCTTCCACTTATTCTCCGAGGTCAAACTCAGTATAAGTCATACATTATAGCTCATCTTCCATCCATCCTTGGCGAAAACCTTCTGATAGCCTCTGCTTCGTTGCAATAAAACCTCCAAATCGAAATACCTCCCATGATGGCTGTCATAAAGGACAGGAGGTCAATATAGCCTAGAATGGCCGCTTCCGCGAATGACGGCATGATAGCCAAAATGAACAGCAGAATGCCCGATACGGCACCAAAGACAAGACCACATATGCCATCGTCTGACTAGATGTTGAAAGAGATCGTGCCCGTGAGGACATAAGACGACGTCATGAGGATAAGCTGAAGCTTGTACATAACTCCAAACAGCTCCTCGCCAAAACGACCCATGAGTAAGCCTCCAATATCTCCATAGCTTTGATAGCAGGAAACAGGACCTTGACTTTCCCAATGATCCATGCAGTATAGATGGCCATAAGACCAAGAGAGATGCAACAGAAAACTCCAGCGATAACGCCGAGAGTAGCAAAGGCCCCTGGAAGGCTAAACACGCCTAGGCCGATGGCCTATTAAACTCGGTGATGGTGCCGGTCGTTTGATCGTAAGAGTCATCAATATTGATTATCTGATCGGAATCGGGACCAGAGAAGTCTTTTGTCGTGGCTAACGAATCGCTTTGTTGTGTAATTGTATTCATGACGAAGGATACTAGTATTTGATCGAGCAAGAATTAGAAAATGGGAAAAAGTGTTGAGTGGTCTGGGCTGAGGCTATAATGACAGTGGTCTAGGCCTGGGAAATTATTCAAGTATAAACCTGGTGAGTGTCCAACTTCTGTAGTATGCGGGGAAGATCTTATGTTCCCCACGCTGGGGAAATCTTTGTTGAGATGGTGGAGTAGCCGCTCCTTGCTCTATGTAATAACAAGATGTAAATGCCTCGACTCGTACGTAGAGATACAATTCAGGAGGCTTAAGTTAGATGGGTAAAGCTCCCATCGTCATTCAGAAGACTCGACGTTAAGTCATAGCCGCATGCAGGAGGTTCTCAGTGAGTCAGTGTATGATTAGTACGTTACTGCGGGGTACACAATAACGTAGTTACTAGGGTTGTAACGCTGATGAGAAACCTAGAACGGTGGTATGTTGAGAGAACAGCGCAGTTACGCGATGGTAGTGTATAAACCGGAGGCGATATCGGAGATGGGGGAATTTTCAACATGTCTGTGTAGCTCCAAGGGTCGCAGCTTCTAGACAATAGTAGCGTGATTACAAGATCAAGGTCAAAGCACCATCTCGTAAGATGAACTAACGGAGCGGTCGCTTCTCTACAAAGATTCGATCATTTGATCCGAGTTATCAACGTGGATACCCATAGGTAAAATAGACAACGAGGTGATCTTCCCCAAAGGTAGTTGCACAGAGAGTAAGCTAATTTTCCCGCTCCTTTGTGCGAGTTGAAAGAAGCTACAGCTCTTTGTTAAATTTTGACCTCGAGAGGGACCTCGATCTCCATCAGGAAACACTGAACGTATCCATCTCATATCGATCCTAGCCCTGGCAATCATTCTTATCTGGAACTAGTTCTTGTCTTGATAATCTTTGTGCGTTCGGATCGGTCGGCATGTCTAGTTTCATCTTTCTTTATCCCTTTTTTCTTGCCCTCCAGAGGTTAGTGAAGTCATCAAGCTTCTTCGTCATTTAGGGGGCGCTAGGCCCAAAGAGCTTTCTACTGGGCCACAGGGCGTGCTGAGCTATCCACACTCACATGAGAACAAAACATGATTATGTCGAGAAGCTCCAGGGCAGTGAAAATGCACACTACGTTACCCGGGAACACTATAGCCTTATCCCATATCAGTCACATACTAAACTACGACAAAGATTGGCCAAACCTAGCCCTCCGTGGTCTTACCCCCTGAACCCACCTCCACCCATCCCTCCTCAGAAAGTAATAACTTTTAACCCCACACTAAGGTCCCAGAATCAGTATCGGCTAGGGTAGCCTCTGAGTTACAAGCCATGCCAGTGATATCTATGGCAAGCCGGGCGAGAGGATGAGGAGTAGTAGTCACAGTAGTAGCAGTAATAGTCGCGGTAATCACCCCAGGGTGTGACGACATGATCCCCGGCAGTTTTTATTCGACTCGTCCGGCATGAAGTGCTACCAAATGGAACCCTACGTTGCACTACATAAAACGGTGTTCCTCCGCCACCGGACAAGGGTGACATTACGTGGTATATCGTAAGTAGATCTCTTTCTTCTCAAGCAGTTGCAGACAATAGTTGAACTGGTAGGCGATAGCCGGTGATTTCTCTCTGGTGCCATAGGGTAGATACATAAACGCTTGACTTCGACTTGACGTCAAATCTGCAAAAACGAGCGAGCTATCTCACAACCTTTGTTATACATCTACGGTATGTTCTCAAATCAACAAGGGTTTGGTCATGAGGATGCCGCAGAGACCAGCTGTGTGGACGTTTGAAAAGGATGTTTTATTTTATTTTAGTATTTATCCTTAACCCTAATTATTATCAGTTAGTATTAATATTACTGTTGTTTTAAGATGAGTGACCTATTCAAACTCGGCGGGGAGTGTAATTCTACCGCCTGAAAGGATAAGGGATACTGACTCACAATAGATGTTACTGAACAATACAAGATTCCGTCCTGTTTGGCAACCCTGCTCCGCCCGTGTCTTTCACCAAACTATGTTGGTTACCTCAAACCTGGCCCGTGGACTTCCTCGTGTGCCAGCACCCTCAAATTTCAAGTAGGTTTGCGGATTACCAACAGAACGCGGGATGTCACTCATTTGGGGGACCGAGTTTCCAGTTTCTATAACGTAATAGACAATCCGCGATCAGGAATCGGTTGACACGAGGGCGCTGATTAATGTCGGCTACTTACCCTAGCTAGCCACTAGTCTGTAATTTATCTTCCTAATCCGGTTCTGGTCCGTGTACTTGATATCAAACAAGTCTAAATTACATTTTCAGCTCCATTCTGTTCGAGGAGTGTGCTCTTGAAGATCAAGATAACTACTGAGAGCGACCGCCCAAAAAAACCATCTCTGATCCCTCTCAACATGTCCGACATGAGCGTTGTAGCCATTTGAGAATTAGCCATCACGATTTGGTAACCTATCATCAGCCATCGAACACAAGCTTGCGGCCATGGTTAAGCGCAAGACCTACGCTCCCGTTCCGGGCCAGCATATCTCGGGGCAAGCCAACAAACCTCTATCCCAACCCCCCCACAGTTTGACGAGCCAACAAGTCCTCGATGAGTTACGTAGTAATTCGGCCACTGGACTTAGACCTGAGGAGGTCCCTCAGCGCTTGGAAGAAATGGGCCCCAACGAGTTGGAGCAGAAGGCTGGCGTCCAGCCAGTCAAGATTTTTGTCGAGCAGATATTCAACGCAATGACTTTGGTACGTGATCTCTGACAAGTTGTCTGGCATCGTGACCCTCCTAACAGTAGCCATTGGGCTCTTTAGGTCTTGTTGATGGCACTAGCCGCCAGCTTTGGCATCCAGGCCTGGATCCCTGGTGGTATCCTAGCTGGTATCATCATACTCAACATCTCCATCGGCTTCTTCCAGAGTCTTCAGGCTGAAAAGACCATCGACTCTCTTCGTAAACTAGGCACGCCCACATGTAACGTCTTTCGTGGCGGTGAAACCATGAACATCCAGACCGCTGAGATTGTTCCCGGAGATATCGTTGACTTGGCCACTGGCGACTCCGTTCCTGCTGACATCCGGCTTATTGAAGCCGTCAATCTCGAAGCTGACGAAGCGCTGCTCACGGGTGAATCGGTACCTATACTAAAGATTCCAAGGTTGACGTTTGACGCCAAAACTGGTCCCGGTGATCGTCTTAATGTGGTATTCAGCTCGTCCATCATTACGAAGGGCCGCGGTCGCGGTATTGTTTTTGCCACAGGCATGTTTACAGAGATCGGTCTCATTGCCGGCGCGCTCAGCAGTAGCGGCAACGAGGTCAAAGAGCACCAAACTCGAGACAAAAAAACCCTGATTCATGTTGTCTGGGATCCCGTTGGTAGTTGGCTTGGAGAGTTCCTGGGCCTCACTGTCGGCACGCCCCTGCAGAAGAAGCTCTCGCAGCTCTTTCTGTCGCTATTCTGCTTTGCTATTGTCTGCGCCATCATCGTAATGGGAGCCAACGAATTCAATCCCAGCAAGGACGTCATCATTTATGCTATTACTACAGCAATAGGTACTATCCCAGTATCTTTGCTGCTAGTGCTAACCCTGACTATGGCGGCTGGCACAAAGAAGATGCTTGAACGACACGTCATTGTTCGAAATCTCTCTAGTCTCGAGGCTTTAGGGGGCGTGACTAGTCAGTATACCTAATCACTTATCTATGTTCAATACTAACCATCCAAGACATTTGCTCCGATAAAACGGGAACTATCACCCAGGGGCGAATGGTTACGCGAAAGGCGTGGATCCCAGGTTGTGGCACATATTCAGTTGAAGCGACGAGCGACGTGTACAATCCCACCGCCGGTCAAGTCTTTTTTCATGCCTCTCAGCCTACATATCTTGCCGGTCCCAATGTTGAGGAGAAGCAAGGGACCTTGATCAATCCTCAGGAAGAGGTGGCCTCCAAATTCAGCCTGCAGCGGTATCTTAATATCGCATCCTTGGCCAACCTTGCTTCTGTCGAACAGAGCGACAGCAGCTCCACAGACTCTGGCAAATGGAAGGTGAAAGGGGCTCCTACTGATATCGCCATCGAAGTGTTTGCTGGGCGGTTCGGCTTGAATCGCTTAGAGTTGTCGCAAGGCCAAAACGCTCAGTGGAAGCATGTGGCCGAATACCCATTTGACTCTGACGTGAAGAAGATGACCGTCATCTTCCATCACATTGAGTCTAGCGAGACTCACATTTTTACAAAGGTATGCCCTTCTTAATGCGTACCCAAATTTCATAGTGGAATCTAATTGTTGTTTTGTCTAGGGCGCCGTCGAGCGAGTCCTTGAATCCTGCAAATTCATCACTTTCGGCAATGAAACCCATCCGTTAACTTCCAAGACTAGTCGGGATATCCACCTCAATATGGAGGCTCTCGCCAGTCAAGGCCTTCGTGTCCTGGCCTTGGCCCATAAAGTGAACGGCAGTATCGTCCATGAATCTGAATTTGCTGGCGATGTTGTCCCGGATCGCCAGAAATTTGAACAGGACCTTGTCTTTTATGGCCTCATTGGCATCTACGATCCTCCTCGCCCAGAATCTCTTCCCAGCGTTCGCGCTTGCCATGGCGCTGGAATCGTTGTCCATATGCTTACAGGCGATCATCCACAGACAGCTCAAGCCATTGCCGTTGACGTGGGCATTCTCCCTTCTCCAGAGGAATTACAATCGCTTCCAGTTGATGTGTCCGAAACGATGATGATGACCGCACACAAATTTGATGCTCTCACGGACGAGCAGATCGACAGCCTAACCCAGCTTCCTCTGGTTGTGGCTCGTTGTGCACCAAGCACCAAGGTCCGAATGATTGACGCACTTCACAGGCGTGGACGTTATGTCGCTATGACTGGCGATGGAGTCAATGACAGCCCCAGTTTGAAGCGAGCCGACATAGGGATCGCGATGGGAACAGGCTCGGATGTTGCCAAGGAGTCTTCCGATATTATTCTCACCGACGATAATTTTGCTTCAATTCTGAGCGCCATCGAAGAGGGACGCCGCATATTTGATAACATCCAGAAATTCATTCAGCACGTATTGGCCGCGAATATCGGTTTTGTGGTAACATTGCTTGCTGGCCTTGCATTCAAGGATGAGAAGGGAGTATCTGTGTATCAGCTCACACCAGTTGAGATTATTTGGATGCTTATGGGGACCGGTGCCTTCTGTGAAACTGGCCTTGGGTTTGAAAAAGCGGTAGCAGATATTCTCGACCGACCCCCCCAAAATGTAGGCTCCTGTTCCCTTGCCTTGACGATAGAGTGAACTAATATTCGGCAGCTCAAACACGGCGTATTCACGCCCGAGTTTCTCGTCGACATGGTTGTCTACGGCATTATCATGGCTGCCTGCGTGCTTGGCTCATTCACCATCGTCATTTTCGCTTTCAATGACGGTAGCCTTGGTTCGAACTGTAACAACGATTACTCTGAAGCCTGTGATCCCGTGTTCCGCGCCCGTGCTACATGCTTCACCACGATGACTTGGATCTTTCTCCTGTTTGCGTGGGGTCTGATTGACTTTCGTCGCTCACTCTTTTATATGCCCAAAGGCTTCAAGGCGTGGGCTAGTCATCTTTGGGGTAACCAGTTCCTATTCTGGGCTGTTTTCGGTGTCTTCTTCACAGTATTCCCTGTTTTGTACATCCCCAAGCTCAACCACGTTGTATTCCAGCATACAGGTATTGGATGGGAATGGGCAGTGGTGTTTATCGATGTTGGCGTCTTTATGTCCTTGTCAGAGGCTTGGAAGTGGATTAAAAGGATTTACTTCCGACGACAATCAGGACGTTGGCGTGAAGGGCCGACGGCCGAGGTATAGCTTCACACTTGTTCACAGACGATTGTTCTATACAACTGCTGTTGGCTACTGGTATAACGGTGGAAGTTCTGTTGTGAGCAATTACATACGGATGATTTTGGGCATGGTGTATTGAACACTTCAAAGCAGGCTGCATCGGTCAATTTGAGCCCATGTATATACCGTGGTCATTGAGATAAATCGTCACTCCTCCAACCTTTGTTTATGTTCATCATCAATATAAATTTCTCAGTACCCTTAGTGCAGCGACCGTAACGTCGTTTTAAGTTCACCTTTACTGCCTTACACGCCCACTGCAACCTCACACTCTTTAGTTAAGGTTCTATTCCGGAAGAGCGATTTCCTTCTCATAAAATTTGTTTCTCTAATAACCAACTTTGCCTTTTCCCCTTGCTCTATATTCCAGTACTTACTGTATAGCCAGTACCACCATTAAAATTGTTCAGCTTCTCCCGCCAAGTCAAGTGGTTTTATTTCCTTTCATTTATTTTTTGCGCATAGGACGATGTCGTCGATCTTGACAAAGTCCCATGTGACTATTGTCAGCCGACATCTATGCGAAAATATTATATGACCCGCGACACTGGTAATAGGCATCTCGTTTGTTTTCATTCTTTGTCTTCTTAATCCTTGTTCAAGTGATTCCGCTACCAAGACCTGCCTCATTTAACCTTGTGAACCGTTCTGGGCGAGTCTAACATATTCTCCGTCCCCTTCCCGCGGTAAACCAATATCTTTGGCTTATTCGTTCTTACCAGTCTATGCTACATTATCCACCGCAAAATCTCGGCTGTCCTCAGCCAGAAGCGCCTCAAGTCCCTGTAAGAGATCTGCCTTTAGATCTTCCAGATCCTCAACACCAAGACTGAATCTAAGCAGTAGCGGATCTTCGTCCTCGCTACTCATGGCACGCCATTCGCACAAGCTCTCGACGCCTCCTAGACTGGCAGCATGCTGGAAGATGTATAGTTTACTCGGCAAACGCTTAGCGAATTCTCGATTCTTAAGCCAAATGCTGAAGAGAGAACCATGACCACCAGGCATCTGTTTCTGAAGCCAGCCCTCATCCAGCGCGTCCTTCTGAATAGAACTATGCTTCACTTGCGTGATTGTGCGGCCAATAACCGAGTTTCGATCCTCCAAGCCCTTATGGAGCCAAGCAACGACACCTTGAACGTTACGAGATTGCTGTGTGACGCGGAGGAATAGAGTACGCAGTGATCGAATGCCCAACCAGCCCTCCAGGCTGCCCATGACGTTTCCTAAAACCAGGCGTTCTTCACGCAGTGTCTTTTCCCATCCTTCCTCTACACGATCTGGGTGAACGACAACGATACCACATAGCATGTCAGAGTGACCGCCTATGTACTTGGTGCCGCTGTGCATCACCAAATCTGCTCCCAGCTGTATAGGGTCTTGGAGTGGAGGCGGGGCCAGGGTTGCATCAACAGTCAAGATGGCTCCTGCAGCGCGAGCCTTCTCCTTGAAGAATGCAATGTTACGCGCCTCGCCGGTTGGGTTGAGTGGCGTTTCAACGTGAATTATATCGCCCGGGCCAGCCTGATCAATATCGTCTAACGACAACTTTTGAAGCCCGTTGAGCTTGTGCATGATGTCGATAATGCCGTGAACGCCATGATAGCCGTCGGTAATGAAGATCTTCTTGGGGTTCACCAAGATCAACATAGAATTAAAAGCTGCGAGTCCCGAAGCATATGAGACGGTGCTGTAGCCAAATAGGGTTTTGAGTACAATTTCGAATCGGTTCGAGTTGGGGGCAGTGTAACGTGAATAAACGTGTGAATCGAAAGGTGCATTAGGCTATCACTACCAATTAGCAAGGCTCTCTTGTATTCGTCTGGTTTCTTACATCGTCATTCTCCATCTCGACCAGCTGATCCGGATCACGGGTATATCGATAGTTCACAGCGGGGTGCATCGCTGGGGCAATGGCCCGGTGAGGGCTGACGAAGTCATCGGCGTGTACGGCCTGGGTTGAGAAATGGAATTTAGGTAGAGCCTTGTGCAGAGCCTCAGCTGTAAGGACAAACTTGTCGGTCTCGCCGCGGTTTGAGTTGGTCCCCATTGTACTGATGTTGTTAAATAACGGCGCTGATAATTTTGCTTGAAAAATGTCAGTGTTGATGAACGGAGTTATCGTACTGGGTTGTACTTATTATGTCACGGCGATTCTCTTGTTCAATTATCATCTGAGCCACTTACGCCCTTATGTCAAGCCAAGGGCGCGCATCTAGCTCATACAGATGCAAGGCGTACCCATCCCACGGCACTCCTACGCCCGGCGGATTCACCTACTACAGGAGGAACGTTACTCTAAGAGGCCATGTTAGACGCTTGACCAGATCTCAGGGGAAGGTCGATCCGCAAGCCGCTTACCAAAAGATTTCCTCTTTTGACTTACGGCGTTAGCTAGCGTCTCCCCACCTCGAGAAAAGTTGAGACATGACTTTTGCAATTCCAAACCCCCGCACGATTACGTCGAACAGCACGGGGCTGACAGAGTGGATCTATTTCTAGTAGGTTTTATGCAGAGGTGCGCATTGACCTGCCTTTTATTTTGAGCGATTATAACGTCGCTCTTCATACGGCGTGGGGCCACCCGTTTTTGTCTATAGCCCGTGGGGCTTATGTCTCCGCACAGTTGATAGTTACTCAAGTAAGGTTTAAAATAAAAAATAGCGTAAGAGGCTAATTACTCATAGGGGTCCTGGGTCCTTACTCCGCTGTAATCGCTTGATATGCGCGATTGATCTAGCGGGTTGTATAGCGACATCGGCTCTTTAACGATAACCTGACAAATTTTACGAAATGTCCAGTCGTCATATCGCAAATATTGAAAACTTAAGGGAGGCTCCTGTGGGACCTGCGGCCATTCATGTACGTCTCTCACTTAGGATAATGACTTGAATTTCAACTCCGGTCTATATTCCCCGCTTCGTCGCGACAACTTATTCCCATTGGTCATACTGATGGCTATTTGATCTTGATCTACCTAATCCGTTCCAGCACCTTCAACACATCTCCCAAGACGCCCATAGCCGTCACAGCCGCACCAGCACCAGCACCTTGAACAATCAAAGGTAGATCACCATATCGCTTAGTATAGATGCTGATGATATTGTCACTTCCCTTGAGCGATGCGATAGGATGGGATTTCTCGAAAGACTCTAGACCAACTTTGGCTTGTTTTGATGCCACATCAACGCGGCCAACAAATCGAACCACTTTGCCGTCTTTGGCCGCCGTTGCTTTATGTTCCTCCATCTGAGCATCGAACTCGGAAAGCCTCTGGAGAAACTCTTCGCCGCTTGTGACCCCCTCAAGCTCTTTGGGAATCAGACTCTGGACTGGGAAAGAAGTCGGTGACTCAATGGCGAGTCCAGCCAAGCGGGCGACGATGGTAACTTTTCGAGCGACGTCGAGACCGTTCAAGTCATCACGTGGGTCAGGCTCAGTGTAACCTAATTCCTTTGCCTTTTTGACTTCGTCTGACCACTTGCCGCCACTTCCCTGGGTCGGAGCGAAGTTGTTGAAGAGGTACGACATCGTACCACTAAAAACGCCCTCAACGCGGGTGATTTCATCGCCGGTCTCGATAAGTCGCTTCAAAGGCCCGATGATCGGTAGCGCTGCACCAACTGAGCACTCGTGGTAAATCATGGAGCCATCAGTGCCCTCTGCATCAAAGATCTCCTGCCATAGACTCCAGCTACCAGAAAAGCCTTTCTTATTGGGGGTCACTACGCTGAATCCATGGCGAAGGAACTGCGGATAAGCCTCGGCAATTTGCTGGCTGCTTGTGTTATCCACCACAATGGCCTTTCCCGGTGCACGAGAAAGGTACTCGACAGTTTGAGAGATGGAGGGGAGTGGTCCTCCTTTAGCTTCTAGTGCAGAAAGAGCTGTGGCAATCTCAATGTGTTGATAATCGGCGTGGTAAAGTGCCTTGTCAATTATGGCGACATAGACAAGCCTTATTTCGGGAGAGCGGCGTCGACTGGCGACATAGGCGAGCTGCTGGAGGAAAACGGAGCCAACACCGCCAGCACCTATCTAAGATTAATCCTCGAACCACTGGCTGCCGGTCGCTATGCACGGTGCTGGTAGGTTAAGTACTTACCGATGACAGCAATGGAAACTTCTTTAGTAGGGTGTATCATTGTGTATGATGCAGAGAGTAGCCTTAAAAATGACCAAGAAAAATGGTATTCAGAAGTGAGTGTCGAGTTGGAGGGATAGGTGCTGACTGGCAAGCATACCTTCTTTATGAATCTTGGGAACAATCACAAAACTACCATCGATTACTAGTCACTAATGTGCATCATTGTCATTAGTAATGATCAAGTAGCGGTATGATTAGTAGTAAAAAGCCTTTGTCAACATATCCAAAGAATTGGGGCCTGGGAGCGAGTGGATCTGTGAATGGAACGCTGGTGGTCATGCACTTGTTGACATAACGAAACACTGACGAATGCGACCCGTCTGGGTCCCAATAGCGGTGCATTGACCCAATCGGATCAATTTTCTGCAGAATGAATGTACGTAACCCGGGATCTGTTACGGCTGGCCGGTCGGCATGGGCGAAGGGAGAACGCCGCGCCTTCCTCAGCTCCGTGAGCTCTATTGTACGCAGGCCCTACTAGACCTCAAAGCTCTCAATTAATCTATAAAAAGGGCTTCTTCCTGTTCGTAGTTGTGTCGTGCGATAAAAGAATTCATTGTATACATCTAAGCAAGGCTCGGAAGAAGAAACGATACAGGCAAAATGTCGAAAAGTCTCCCTTTTACTGTAAACACAACCCCATCGGCCTACCTTAAACAACTTTCTGACCAATGCTAGCTGAACGATCCGTCTCTGCTCCATGAGGCTTCATTGCTCAGTGGACAATGGGTGCAGGCGCAGGAAGCTAAACGGTTTGACGTTGAAGGTAAGGTCGGATGTTATTAGTGGTTGTGTGTGAGAGGACTAATCATGGTATACTTAGACCCTGGCTCCGGCAGGACCTGGGCTTCTTGTCCTACTAACCAAGTCACCGACGTTGATCAGTATATCGAATCATCACAAACTGCCTTTGACTCTTTCCGCCACACCAACCCTCGTGAAAGAGCCAAGATTCTCCTCAAGTGGCATGAGTTAATAACAAAGGCCCGAGAAGACATAGCCAAGATTGTTGTCTATGAAACAGGCAAGCCGATGGCAGAGGCAGTTGGTGAGGTTGATTACGCGCTCGGTTTTGCTTGGTGGTTCGCTGGTGAGGCTGAGCGAGTTCGTGGCTCAATCGCCTTGCCCTCAGTCTCATCCCGACGGACATTCGTCATCAAACAACCAATTGGTGTTTGTGTCGCTCTGGTACCCTGGAACTTCCCCGTTGCCATGATTATCCGAAAGGTGGCTGCTGCCATTGCTGCAGGATGCACAATGGTTGTCAAGCCTTCGCCTGAAACCCCTCTCAGCGTCATGGCTTTGGCCGATCTAGCTCTTCGGGCCGGCCTACCGAATGGTGTACTTAATGTCATCTCAACCGATAATAAGCATACTCCATCTGTCAGCGAGAGGCTCTGCAAGCACCCATCAGTGCGCAAGGTAACCTTTACTGGCAGTACCAACGTCGGAAGCATCGTCGCAAAACATTGTGCTGAGGGCCTCAAGAAGGTCACAATGGAACTTGGCGGTAACTGTCCTTTTATTGTGTTCGATGACGGTAACCTTGATGAAGCCGTCGCAGCTCTAATGATATTGAAATGGCGGACTGCTGGCCAGGCTTGTACGCACGCCAACAGGGTTTACGTCCAAAGTGGGGTTTACGAGACTTTCTGTCAGAAGATGGTCCAAGCAACCCAGAAGCTCCGGGTTGGGCATGGCGCAGCCGATGGGACAACAATTGGTCCTCTAACAACTTTACGACAGGTTGAAAAGGTAGAAAGACATGTCTCTGACGCCCTCAGTAAAGGAGGCAAGTTGCTTTGTGGAGGAAAGAGGCCCGACCATTGCAAGGGCGGCTACTTCTTCGAGCCTACTGTTGTTTCAGGGATGAGTCCAGATATGTTGACGACCCAGGAAGAGATTTTCGGTCCTTTGCTGGGTATTTACAAGTTTGAAACGGAAGAGGAAGTTGTAAAACTGGCTAACAACACATCGATGGGACTTGCCTCGTACTTCTACACGAAGGATGTGAGCCGTACTTGGAGGCTTCTGGAAAGTCTTGAGGCGGGGATGATCGGGATGAATACAGGTGAGTACTCCATCTTTGTATCCTGAGTCACTACAATGCCGTCTTGTAACTAACTGATTCCTTCTCAGGAAACGCATCGTGCGCTGAGTCTCCCTTCGGCGGTATTAAGGCCTCGGGGTATGGAAAGGAAGCTGGAAAAGACGTTGCTATCGAAGAGTATCTCATCTCTAAGACCGGCACGCTCACTGTAGAAGGAATGCCAACAGTTTAGACGGTATTTTCTCGTGCATTGTAGTTGGAGTCAAACTGAGAAATAAAAAGTCGAGAGAAGGTGATAGCATTTGATATTCAAAAGAGTTCGCAAAGTAAATTCCAGACATTGAATTGTACGTAAGAGTTTCCTTCATGTCTCTGTATATTTAGTACAGATACCCGGCCGTTTGACAAGCTAAAGTCGCCTGGTATAGGTGCTACTGTACTACGCTCTGAAGATGCCACTACATAGATGGTGCCAACCCGACTGACAAATTGTGTTAGAAGCCTCAAAAGAAAAAACTCAGCATAAGTTAAAAATAGTAAATAAGTGAAGGGCAGCAAATAGGATAAGCAGAAGTCAGGCAGAGGCAAAGGAATTGAAGCTAACATACACATCGGAGTCAAAGTCGGGAGTAACAACGCCACAGATAGAGGGATTTGAGATTGTGGAAGGGAGGAATTAATCGTGACCCCTTTCAAATTACGAAGAACGAAAGAATTTGGTGGTGGGCTCGATGTAGAGGGAAATATTGACATAAGACGCAAAGGCAAAAGATCTCTGAGCATTAACTACTGACCAGTAACGCGGGAGATTACGGAGACAGCAGGTAGGGAGACGCAGTGGGAGGCAGTAAAGGACAAAAAATAGTAACAGCTACCGGTCTCGGTTGAGAGTCAGTGTAACCGGGAGAGGACAAGAGTAGAAGATAGCGTAGGCTAATTCCTGAAGGCCTCCATTTGGAGAGGACAAAAATTAAAGTTTTTGCACTTTGAAATAAATTACGAGGCAAGAGGAAAGATGTAACTGACGAATATGTATTTACGTAAGCTAATATCATCCACAAGCGAGTCGGACAAATCTCTTAACCCTTAATACAAACGATAGGATAAAAACACAATAAAATATCTTATATATTGAAATCAATTATTATACTGTTCCCTAGTTACTATTGTAACTATCTGATATGTCCTTATGTTCTGGCCGGCCTTGCCGTATATTCTATAGTGCCTTTCCTTTGGTTGTATAAACTCTCCTCGACCAGTATTTCTTAATTATTTAACCTATACCTAAATATTAAATTTATCTAATTAATTACTTCCCTTCCTTTATCTATAGTTATCTTCCCTCTATTCTATAGGTATATTCTTTTTACTTTATATTACTTACTAGTGGTCTTATTTAACTATTATAGGATTTGTATCTTAGACCTTAATACTACCATCTTATATACTATTATCTTAGTTTACTTGGAAAATAACTTAAGAGCCTTAATAGTAAATACCGGGAAACTACTTTAATACTATCTAATTTACCTATCCAGGTATTAAGACTAATAGCTAGCCTTAAGGACTATCTTTAGGGTCTTTAAGACCTAAGGATCAGATAGGATAGCCTCCTCCTTAATAGGCATTAGGGTTTATAGCTTCTTATAAAGCTTTAATATAATACTTTCCGGGTCTAAAAGAATAAGTCTGGCCCCTATAAAATCTCCCTTAATACTACTTTTTATTATTATAGCTTATTAGGTAATATAGAATACTAGGAAAAATTCGGTCTTAGGAATATAAGTAATAAAGCATCTAATTGGATACTTAATTTCTCGACTATAGGCATTTTTAAGCGGCCTAAAGTACCTAATATTAAGAGGCTAAAGGAGATAAGGCAAATAAGGTAGTATATAAAGTATAATAATATTATTTTCCTCATAATATATCTCGAAGTTAGCTAAGTAGTGGCTTTTATACTTATTAAAGATTAAAAGGTAATAGTAACTATTTGATTGGGTCTTAGTATGCCGGTTAAATTACTTTAACTACTTAAGGCCTATCTTATTATTAGTCTAGCTATTTTAGGTTATAATAATAGCCTAATCACCCGGGAGATTACTTTCTTAATACCAGCTAGCAAGATAATATTAGCCTATAACTATACTAAATAGCTAGATTATCAGCCTTTTATATTAATATACTAAATAATTATAATTTATTCCTGGTTTTTAGGCTAGACTAATTTTAGCCTTTTATACCTTTCTATTTATATAATAACTATTCCGCTTATAATTATATTTATTATAAAGCTAATCTTATTAAGGTATAAATATTAGCTAGAGTAATATTATATTTCGTAATTATATTCTCTATAAATGTAATGGTTACACAAGCCATTAAGCCACAAGGCAAAAGATCGGGCCATAATCACTATGTGAGCAATTATGGTGGTGCTTACAGCTGCCTATAGAAGCCTTATAGTGCTATTACGGGACCAATCGTAATAATAAGTAAGAACTAATCGCAAATATGGGTTAGGTCTTTAAATTTGGCTCTTTAATAGTTATATTTACGATTAAAACATCCTAAGCTCTATATATCTCTTAATAAAGTGAGAAGCCTAGTCCTTTCTAATAGTTAATATGTCGCAATTAGTAAGTAATTAGTTAGCTATTTCTCTTATATTATAAAGTCACGGGAAAAACCCTTGTGAGTCTAGGTCGAGAATATAATCCCTAATAATCTACTCCTCTAGATTAAAGAGTTTTCGCGAATTATAGATAATATTACCTTAAGAAGGTTTCCTATGGTATTAGTTATAGAGGGTACTAGGAGGGACTTTATACAGCTATATAGCGAGTTGGATATGTAATTTGGGATGATTTTAAAGAGCTTAAATAGCAAGGATAATTTTACCTCTTTATTTAATTATGAGATATGTCGTGGTTAAGAAATAATTACTTAAATGTAAAAAGCGGAAGTTAAGAGATTTTTATCTGACTCGCTTATGGAGTAATGTGTTTAATAAGCATGCGTCGCACTGTACTGTACGGCTAAAGATAGCTTACCCTATAGTGGTTAAAATCTTAAATAAAATAGCTAAAAATATAGCAAAATTATTTTATAAAATAGTATAGCTTAATATATATAGAAGCATTTTTTGAAAATTTCTTACTATTTTATATTAGATAGACGATTATGCATATTTCCAAACTGAATGAGATATTCCAAACACACCAAACACGAATACTATTCTACATTGAGACAACTTGTTGCCGTTGTTAAGCGTAAATGATCGAAAACAGGCAACCAATAGTGTAGACTAATTATGCAACGTGATTGTCATCGTGTGGTCCAAGATTATCTATCTCGGACAGTCTACCTTACTGTCGCTGCCTTGCAGATGATGTACTATTTCTCTTAACTTACACATTAGCCACAGGAAACGAGAGAGCTCGTACATAAGTAAGATTGATACATAATATGATAACAATGGAATGTGGAGATCAGAATATCACAGGGAGAAAATTCGCTACCAGCTTCCTTTTTATGACGTCGACGCCTAAAATATCTGAATATTGGGTGTTGTGATTTCTTGTATGGTCAAGATGATTCCAGATCAGCCCGCCCGTGGTTGATATATGCAAAAGTAGTGAGAAATGTCAAGTTCGCATCTGCTCTCTTGTAGTCTCTTAGCTATTGGTCTGGAAAAATGAGATAACCCACGCAGTAGCGCCACACACACCTTGATGGACATATTGTAAAAGACAGGTTTGAATAGTTTTGCTAAGTAATAGATACAAAGAATGGTAGGGACAGAGTGAACGATAGACCTATCGCCCCAGCGACTTAGATTTACAGATCATCATCCAGAGGGCTAAGACCCTGAGCAGTACCAAGCCTCTTCTCAAACCAAAACCTCAGCCTCTCAACCCTCACTCGATCGCTCATAAACTTAGCAAAAGCATCTGGATTCGTATTGGGCTGGTCGATGAGCTTAGGAAATCCTCCAGGGGGAGTGACATCACTCCTCACAGGCCAAAACCCATTTGCCTTCTGGAAGTCTTTACTAAGCAAGAAGTTCTGCAGCAGCTTGGCGCCTTCAGGATGTGGTGCATCTTTCAAGATGGCAGTGTGCTGCGGCCATGAGACGAATTTGCTCCGCTTTGGAAATGTGGCGTTGAGAGGGCCTGTACCAGTCGTGAGACCCAGAGCTGAGGTAAAGGTTGCAACATAAGGTGACTTTGGGTTCGCGACAAGACTTGGGCCTGTGGCTGAGCCTCGAACCCAGCGAGGCTTTTGCTCGAGGAGCTTGTTGAACCAAGCAGTGCCATACTTGTTGAGGCTATAGACGTCAATTGAAGATCTCTTATTTTGGGAAACAGAACTTACATCAGGTCAAACTGAAAGAGGATCGCATCATCGTCGTTGGGATACGTCAGGGCAAGCTTGCCCTTGTATTCTGGTGCAAGGAAATCTGGAAACTCCGTAGGCGCCTTCTTGCCCTTCAACTTGTCTTTGTTCCAGATAAGCTGCCACGCAAAACCTGTGTAACCATAGAAAGCGGCATCAATATCCCGGAAATCGGGATAGATCTTATCGAACCCCAGAGGTGCATAGTGAAGCAGTGCGCCCTCTTCCTTCCAACGCGGAAAGTCATGCGTCGTCTGCAGAGCAACAGTATCGACGTAAACATTCTTGAGAGCGAGCTGTTCATCGATTTTGCCATCATGATATTTAGACACGTCAACAGTGAGATTCAGCGTGATTCCGGGAAACGCTGCCTCGAAGGCCTTTTTGACGGCATCCTGCTGGTTCTTTTCGTCGCCGCCGAACCAGGACGTTACCACGCCGCCCTCCTTGAGAGCAGCCTTGTAGATTTCGTGTATAGGTCGCGTTTCGACCTCTGAAGTGGAATGGAAGTCGAGTAGGGTGTCGTATGCTACTACGTGAGCAGCAAGGAGAGTCGAGGAGAGTAATTGTAGACGCATGGTTGAGAGTTGAATGAGTGTGTTATGGTGCGAATGATGGGTGTGTGCCTGGAAACTGGCTCCCAAAGTGTAGATATTTATAATGATAGCTGTAGTCTTGTGCATTGTGCCAATCCGCATAAAAGGCATTGACTTGCCCATCTGGGCGAAAATCTATAACATCGTTACGATAGTTGTTCCGAGAACTGTGGCCAGACCAATTGATTGCTCAGCAACTACAACAAAGGCGATGCTAGTTCAATTTGGAGTTCATAAGCAAGCGCGCGCGATGAGACAATAAACTTTTTCATTCGGATTGCTCTTCCCGAGTTGGACAAGTCTCGGCACTTCGCTGTCTGGAAGCCAGTAGACGCGCGCGAATTGACGTATCGAGCATGTCTTCCAGCGCGATGTAACATACTCTGGATAACGTGCCGTGGTGGGAACGTGCTCAGCTGGGTTAAACCCTATTATCATTTGCGGCCGGTCTGACTTGCGCGTACTCCGTACGGGTTCGCGATGATGCTACGTATCTTCAACTGCGTCCATTGCGCCCCGCTTGGCTTTCCAAACGGCTACCTGCACGACATTAATAAAGAGTATTAAGATTATAAAGATGTCGGAACAGTACTGTGAGGACCTTAGTAATGTTGCTAAATTTGGTCTGGCCGAAAACTCGGCTTACTAATAAATGGTAAGGGCAACCAAATAGACACAAGGTATTTATCTTAGCTTCGGCCGAAAATGCGGTCTCACCAACGTGGTGACAAACACTACTACAGGTTAATAATATCGTTTTAGTCATTACGAGGGGGATTAAGAGGTACCTGAAAATCAAATAAGAAATAGGACAAAGGACAGTATTGTCGCTTAAAATCACGATTCCTTAGTCTTCATCGTCCCTTCTTTGTGAACAAATTGAGCCCAAGCCTTACAATCACCATGTTTACGTTTGTTCCAATCTCCCTAATCACCTTGGCTGGAGGTGTCTTGTCTTGCGGACTTGCCCTTCCCCCTTCGCATCTCCTTGCCGCGCGAAGCACCGTGTCGCATGAAAAGCGTGAGTTCTGCCCGAATTATTCTGGTGTAATTTGAAGACGGACTAGAAAATTGAAACTGAACCTTCTGCCTAGGTGATGTTTTACACCCTGTTAACCCAGATAAACATGTCCACTGGTCTGTACCGGAGAATGCGCGACAAATGCAAGCCGCCGATGATGCTTTTATTGTCCGGGACTTTGCTCACTTCAACCACCACCCGAACTCGACCATGTATTACACGGGAGGTGTCATCATGAACCTCACATAGCACATCGAGGACCTTCGCCTAACTTTCTCAACATATTCCACGGCGGCCCCCCATAATCACAATTACCGAGTTATCTTTGGCGAAGGCGATTGGACTGTGGCACTGGCCAGAGCGGGTGGCATCAATGATGGCCCACTTCCGGATCTATCTGGCAATTGGTTGCCACCCACTGAACGAACCGTCTCATTTGATTTGATGACCATTGCTCGATGGAATGGAGGCTTGATGATGGAAGAGTATTTGTGCTCTGATGCGCCGAGCACCTATCGCCAGCTTGGCGTTCTCCCTATTAGGCCGGAGCTCGACCTACCGGACATTGAACTCAACCCCTATACAGCTCCCCTATCAACCAACCCGAAGGTTGATAACTCAGCTGACAACAAGGCGAGAATGGCCGCTTCTGATGATGCTCTTAATGCCGGTAAATTCGATGCCAAAAGTTTGCATCTGTCACCAAGCCTTCAAGTTTACGGCCTCACGGATCAGCCTCTTGACGTAGCCGGGTTTCTCAAACAACTCAAGGACCTGAAGAAGGCATTTCCGGATCTACACCTGAAGAATAGGCCGTACAGACAGGTTATAGCTCACGGTGACTAGACTGCAACCGTGGCTATGCTGAGTGGCACCTTTAAGGGCTCCCTGACACTGCCGCCCTATCTAGCGTCAACATCCGTGAAGCCTACTGGAAAGAAGTTCAACCTGCTTCATTATACGATCTGCCGCTGGCAGAATGGGAAAATCGTAGATATGCGCATTAATGCCGATATTTTTGGCATTGTCGGCGCCCTAGGTGTCTCGCTGTGCTAAGGCTGCAGGTGTTGAGCCGCGGTTACTCGCCTGCAAACCAGTCATTCATTACCTTTCTATATTCAAGTTATCCTTGTTACGCACCCGTTCGACGCTGTATTCACTTGTCTTCTCTTCTTAGATCATACCATAGTTACTTCAGCCTCCTTCAAAGCTTGTCTTTCAAGGAGCGTTCAGGTGTAGATATATAAATAGAGAAGACTGTCCCCAGGAGCGGCTAGCTTACAGTACTAAGTCAAAGTGTCCCCGAAATTGTCAAAACTACGCTGTAGCAATGACCAGTACGATGCGTCAACGCCCTGCACAGCCCAATCAGTCGCCCCAGCTATAGGAGCTGGTCCAGTGAAGGAATTTTGAGGCGGGGCTTTAGAACCTTCTCTAGTTGTAATAAAACTTTGCTCTTCTTCTTCAATACCTACCCAAGGAGATATTGTTGACCCAAATGGAGAGACACTTGCTGCGGGCTTTTATATACTCTCACCTATAATGTTCGGATTTGGCTGGGGCTGACTGATGGTTATCGTGCCAAAATACGGTATGTATAACTGAATCGACCAATATATAGCTGCGCCCGGGCGTAGAGCCTCAAAATTGTTCATCTCCATGACAATTAATAACTGATCGATGATAGCCGACGCCTCCCTCAAAGGACCATCATCGTTGAGACGTGCAACGTGATCCATTCGCGCTTTGACGGTGTGTACTAGCTCTTTATCCTCCTGTACTACTGACTCCGAAGCTCTACTTGATGTATGCCTAATGGTATATGACATGATCAGTGTCATAGCTGCAAGAAGAGCCGCGTAATCAACGTGACGGCATGAAAATGCGGAATCGTTCACATGGCGGTAAGCGTTGAACCTACTGAGCACTGCTCGGCTGGACGTTCTGCATATCGCGTTGCTGTCTTCAACGTGCTCAAACGTCAAGTTAAGCATGTAAGGCATGTGGAGAAAAAGCAGGAGCAGATGGTGATTCATCTGAAGTATTAGTCTGCCTATCAGCGGGGTCAGGTCGCTGGGAGAAGCATTTTGGTCCAGTACTGACTGCTCCCACCAGCTTTGACCCAGAATCGCTGCGCCAGCTCGCATGTCGAGAGTAGTTTGTTGAGTGTACGCATATGATTGTGGCGAGTTTATGATATTTCTCTGGATAATTTTGGCGGAGATGACTGTGTGGAGCTTCTCTAACTTCTCCCACTCCGTATCTCTTTCTGTTGCTGCTCTCGAAGCAAAGCTGTTGTCTTGATAGACTACTGCAATCCCGAGGAGTAAGGATAAGTACCGATCATTAGAGACTGCACGGTACCAAAGCATCTGAGGGGAGGGCGCTGGCCTAGTGAACGAGAGCGTATGGTGTTGATCTGTGGATAGACTATTGGTTTGCCCGCGATCTATGCCCAAAAGCTGACAGAGACTGAGGGCTCTCCGAAATACCAGCCAGGACTTTCTTAGGTTCCCGGCATTTGAATGCCAGTAACCCAGAAGCAACAGACACTCTAGGTCTTGTAGACTTGCCACGTGGTGATCGATGGACGTGACGATTCCATCGACACGTTCCGCAATGTTTAACATAGTCTTAGCTACCGATTCGGGTAGCGACAGCTTCGTTGCATTAAACTGAGGAGAAAGCTGTTGCAAGCAAATTCCTAGTTGCAAGAGCTGTCTAGCTAGGAATGTTAGATGATTTTCAGATTCGGGAGTTGAATTGAAGAACAACGGAGCCGGCTTTCCTTCGAGAATATCGGCTTGACAATAGAAAAGCGTTGTGACATAACTTAGCCCAGCGCTAGCCTTGAGAATGGCATCTATATCTGCCCTGCAGGGAAATAATGTATGCAAGGCGCTGAGTGTATCGTCTCTCTGAAGATAGCCACTTACGCAGGCTATTTCATAAGTCTAGGTTCGGTGATCGGCTGCTATTCTACTCTTGTGGTAGGTTTAGAATCCTGGACATTAAGTATGTTAACTAATAGAGGATGGGCTAGGGCATGGTCAACCAGATAAAGTCATATTTCCCATCGACTTCAAGCAACAAGGGTATATCACGGATAACGACATTAAGACTATAATTACTTAATACCTGCGACTAGGCATAATAGTAACAATGATAACGGAATATTATGGTACCTGCGAAGAATCAATTAAGTGGTTCGATCATATAACCTATGACTTTATTCAGCCACAACAAGATATACTAGACTGATTATAATCGACCAGTTAAAGGCTATATACTGCCAGGAAATACTATGATACCTAATTTATACCGTGGCCTCGCTCTAGCTTGGATTTTTAAACCTCTGATATCTGTATTTAACCTCAAATTATTTATGCCCTTAGGATGGTACACGGGGCCAGATATAATAATAAACGTCTCTAAACATTAACCGCTAATTGACTTAGATATATTAGAATTAACCTTTAAAACAGACAGGCCTTTTATAATATAGGAGAAGGCTAATACTAAA